>JAEOAE010002871.1:0-12743 GCA_036365155.1 Meriones psammophilus | reverse complement strand
AACTAAACCACGATTTCTCCACTAATCACTATTAACGAGAACAACCTAAACCTCTTGAACCCAATTAAACGTCTAGCACTAGAAGTATTTTACAGGTTTATTGTATTTTTAGCATACCACCATTCACACCTATCCCACAACATCCTTTTATATTAAAAACCCCAGCTTAACTATCACCACCCTAGGCCTAATTATAGCATCTGAACTTCAATAATTTCACCACTTACTTACAAACAAAAATCACTAAAACTTCAACCTTCTCAACCCTCCTAGATTCTTTCCCAACAATCTTTCACTGACTTACCCCAAAAACCCTAAACATGTTTTTCTATACAGCAACCAACCTTCTAGACCCACTTTGATTAGAAAAATGATCCCAAAATTTATCTCTACTTGTAATATTTATGCCCTCCAAAGCCAAGTAATCAAAAAGGCCTAATTAAAATCTATTTCCTCATTTATAGTCTCACTAATAATTTTCCTATACTATCTTTTTACTTTAACCTACTGAGTAATTTCACACAACAAGTACCCAGCAAAATAGGATCACCCAGCCACAATCATAACTCACAGCACAACTATATAAAGTCACTACCCAGCTCCTTCTCACCCATTAACTTATACTATCACGACCATAATTTTACCCAACCATCCATCCCATAAACTCCACCCCATAATCTTCCATTAAATATTCCTTCGATAAACTAATAAATACTATCTCAAAACAGCCCGGAACCTAAATACATATAAAGTTGTCCAATTAGAACTTCAGGCTTGCAGCCTGAAGCTATAGCAGTTGTATACCCAAAAACAACTACTATACCCCCAAATAAATTAAAAACAATTAATCCTAAAAAAGATCCACCATAACCCAACACTGTTACAAAACTAAAACCCCATTTCAATAACTAAACCAGTCCCCGTAAACAGGAGATGGTTTCAAGGCCAACCTGACGCATCCTGCTAAAAATAGTAAACTTTAAATCATATATGTAATTGTTCATAATTCCCACATAGGCATTAAACTATGACTAATGATATGAAAACCATCGTTGTTATTCAACTATAGAACGCTAATGATAAATTTACGAAAAATCACCCACTTATTAAAAATAGTCAATCACTCATTTATTGACCTTCCCACTCCACCCAACATCTCATCCTGATGAAATTTCGATCTCTCCTTGGTGTCTGCTTAATTATCCAAATTCGCCACAGATTATTTTTAGCCATACACTACAGCAGACACAAATAACAGCATTCTCATCGGTCTCTCATATTTGCCGAGACGTAAACTATGGCTGGCTTATCCGCTATATACATGCAAATGGGGCCTCAATATTCTTTATCTGCCTATTTATCCATATCGGACGAGGAATCTACTACGGATCATACTTATTGAAACATGAAATATTGAGTCAACTTTTTATTCGCTGTATTAGCTACGCATTTTATAGGCTATGTCCTCCCATGAGGACAAATATCCTTCTGAGGAGCCACAGTCATCACCAATCTTCTTCAGCCGCCCATATTGACCAACAATCGTAGAATGAATTTGAGGCGATTTTCAGTAGATAAGGCAACACTAACACGATTCTTCGCATTTCACTTTATTTTACCATTTATCATTGCAGCCTTAGTCCTGGTTCATCTTCTATTCTTACACGAACAGGATCTAAAACCCATTAGGCCTTAATTCTAATGCAGACAAATCCCTTCCACCCATACTATACAGTCAAAGATTTCTAGAGTTGTACTATTAATCTTTTTCTTTATACCCTAGTACTTTCTTCTTTTCCTGATATACTCGGAGACCCAGACAATTACACCTCCAAGCCAACCCACTTAACACTCCACCACTACATTAAAACCCGAATGATATTTCTTTTGCATATGCTATTTCTTCGCTCCATTCCTAATAAACTAGAGGCGTCCTAGCCCCACTTCTTCAATCTTGGATCCTAATATTTTTACCACTAATCCACACGTCAAAACAACGAAGCCTAATATTCCGACCACTTCCCAAGTACTATACTGAGTTTTAATCGCAAACCTTCTCATTCTTACATGAATCGGGGGCAACCAGTAGAGCATCCCCTTATTATTATCGGACAACTCGCTTCAATTAGCTATTTCACCATCGTTCTCTTTACCCATTGCAGGGATCCTAGAGAACAATTTATTAAAATGATATCTGTGTCTTGGTAGTAAAACATTACTTGGTCTTGTAAACCAAAATGAAAAATTCCTTCTCAAGACAACTAAGAAGTCATCAAGAAGGAGGACAAAATCCCCACCGTCGGCGCCCAAAGCAAACATTCTCCTACTTGAACTACTTTGAATAGTACATAATTTTATCTAGTACATAATACATTTTATGTATATCGTACATTTATTTATTCTCCACTAGCATATATGCAAGTACATTATATTAATGCACTAATAACAATAATGACACCTGTACATTTAAATCCTTACACACACAACTATGCTTGATTTAAATTACATGAATGATCTTCAATTATTCCATGCATCAAACCCATAGCGCATAAAGTCAAAACCCTGTTATTCCAAATGGATATCCCCATCCATATTTGGTCTATTAATCTACCATCCTCCGTGAAACCATCAACCTGCCCACCAGTACCTCTCTTCTTGCTCTGTGCCCATAAACCTTGGGGGTAGCTAAACTGAAACTTTATCAGACATCTGGTTCTTTCTTCAGGCCATTACAAAATATAACCGTCCACTGTTCCCTTAAATAAGACATCTGATGGTGTGGGTCTAGTTAGCCCAGGACCAACATAACTGAAATTAAATACATTTGGTATTTTTTTTTTTTTTCGATGTATGTCTCAACATCGCCGTCAAGGCGTGGTGTCCCCAGCACTAAGTCAAGCAATACTAATCATTCAAGTTTGGACCCTTTTCAACATGGCCTTATACCTACAACATATATATCCATGATATAAAGACATATTAATTCATTATATAATGACATAGTCTACTTAAACCTCAACCTTTTTATTGCTTTCCTTTCCTTTTATGCTTCTTCTATATGGTATCATAATTTTAACTTGATTTTCAGTATTGATACTACATTGTAAACCTAACGACTAAGGGGACCCTATTCACATGTTTATTAGTGAGAGGAACTTCTTAATACTCTAGCGCAAGTAATCCCAGTTCAAATTTATAATCTGTTATTAACTTATTATTAATTTGTATTCCATAATCTTAAAGGCGGTATGACTGAAATACCTGTTAATGTAGCTAACACCAAAGCAAAGCACTGAAAATGCTGAGATGGACATTCAGTCCCATAAACATAAAGGCTTGGTCCTGGCCTTGTGGTAATTCTGTAAGTTTACATGCAAACCTCCTGAACCTGTGCCTAATTCCAAAGTTACCACTCCTAACCTAAGGGAAAAGTATCACACGTATTCTATAGCTTAAGACACTTAGCCTAGCCACACCCCACGGATTCAGCAGTGATAAAATTTAGCAATAAACGAAAGTTTGACTAAGCTTATACCCTATAGAGTTGGTAAATTTCGTGCCAGCCACCATGGTCATACGATTAACTCAAATTAACTACCTCGGCGTAAACGTGTTATTGTATTTCTAAATAGAATTGAAAACCCAACAAATGCGTAGAAGTTTATCGTTCGGACCTAAACTCACCCACGAAGGTAATTTAATCTACAAACACACGATAGCTAAGGCCCAAACTGGGATTAGATACTCCACTATGCTTAGCCCTAAACATAAATAATTAACTAACAAAATTATTTGCTTAGAGAACTACGAGCCACCGCTTAAAACTCAAAGGACTTGGCGGCGCTTTTATATCCATCTAGAGGAGCCTGTTCTATAATCGATAAACCCTGTTACACCTACCACCTCTTTGCTAACTCAGCTTATATACCGCCATCTAAGTAAACCTAAAAAGGAACTGAAGTACACGGAAGAATCAAACATAAATACGTTAGGTCAAGGTGTAGCCATGAGGTGGAAAGCAATGGGCCACATTTTCAAAAAGAACATTACGATGTCTTTTTATGAAACCTAAAAGATCAAGGAGGATTTAGTAGTAAATTAAGAATAGAGGCTTAATTGAATTGAGCCATGAAGCGCGTACACACCGCCCGTCACCCCTTCAAATACCTATCAAACAACTTTATACATAATTACACAAAAATCTCATGAGAAGAGGAAAGTCGTAACAAGGTAAGTGTACTGAAAGTGTGCTTGATCAACCAAAGGTAGCTTAACATAAAGCATCTGGCCTACACCTAGAAGAAATTCACAACTATGAACACTTTGAACCAAACTTAGCTCTACTAAAGAAAAAACACAATTATAGACTCACATAAATCAAATCATTCAGTCTAATTAAAGTATTTGAGAAAGAAATTTTCTTTCAGAAGCTATAGAGAAAGTACCGCAAGGGAAAGATGAAAGAACCTTCTTTATAGTAAAAAATAAGCAAAGATTTCTCTTGTACCTTTTTTGTATTATGGGTCAATTAGAAATACACTAGCTAAGAGAACTTCAGTTAGTACCCTGAAACCAAACGAGCTACCTAAGAACAACTTTTATGAGTAAACCTGTCCATGTGGCAGAATGGTGGAAGAGTTTTAGGTAGAGGTGAAAAGCCTAACGAGCTTGGTGATAGCTGGTTACCCAATTAATGAATTTTAGTTCAACTTAAGCCTGCTCCAAGAACTTGTAATCTTAATGTAAGAAAGATAGCCTAAAAGGTACAGCTTTTTAGGCAAAGGATACAGCCTTTATAGTGAGTAATCAAAATGTTAACAAAGCATAGTTGGCTTTAAAGCAGCTATCAATAAAGAAAAAGTGTTTAAGCTCAAAAATCTAAAACATCCTAATTCCAGAAAGAAATAACAACTCCTATAATCCTAATTGGGTTAATCTATAAATCTATAGATGAAACAATGTTGACACGAGTAACAAGAATAAACATTCTCCAAGCACAAGCATATAACAACCCGGATAACCATTGTTAGTTAATCAAACATAGAGCGAAGTTACTAAATTAATCAATCTACAATACACCTAAAATGTTAGTCCGATACAGGGTGCTGCTATAAAGGAAAGATATAAGAAAATAAAGGAACTAGGCAAACACAAACCCCGCCTGTTTACCAAAAAACATCACCTCAGCATTACAAGTATTAGAGGCAATGCCTGCCCAGTGACTAAGGTTTAACGGCATGCGGTATTCTGACCGCAAAAGGTAGCATAATCACTTGTTCCCTAATTAGGGACTAGAATGAACGGCTAAACGAGGGTTTAACTGTTCTATTTTTCATCCGTGAAACTGATATCCCCGTGAAGAGGCGGGAATGACACAACTAGACGAGAAGACCCTGTGGAGTTTTTAAATTTATTAATTTAATTTCAATAATATTTAATCTAATAGAGATAAAAACTGAAAATAAATTAATGATTTAGGTTGTAGTGACCGGAGAACAAAAAACAACCTCCGAAAGATTATAGTCAAGACTGACAAGTCAAAATAAGTTCATCTATCCTATCGACCCATTAATTTTGATCGACGAACCAAGTTACCCTAGGGATAACAGCGCAATCTCATTTAAGAGTTCATATCGAAAATGAGGTTTACGACCTCGATGTTGGATCAGGATATCCCAATGGTGCAGCCGCCATTAATGGTTCGTTTGTTCAACGATTAAAAATCCTACGTGATCTGAGTTCAGACCGGAGTAATCCAGGTCGGTTTCTATCTATTTAATAATTTCCTCCTAGGTACGAAAGGACAAGAGAAATAGAGCTAACTATAAATTAGAGCTCTAAGACTAATAAATGAATACATCTAAATTTAATAGTCTAATAAAACTCTACATCTAGACAAGATGATTAGGTGGCAGAATCAGGCCAATGCATAAGACTTAAAAACCTTATTTACAGAGGTTCAAATCCTCTCTCTAATAGTGCACCTGATCAATATTATCTTATTTCTTGTCCCTATTCTTATCGCCATAGCATTCCTAACATTAGTAGAGCGAAACTTCTAGGCTATATGTGAACCCGAAAGGCCCAACATCGTGGGCCCTATGGCATACTACAACCATTCGCAGATGCCATAAAAACTATTTACAAAAAGAACCCCTACGACCATCTTCAACATCAATTTCTTTTATTTCTAATTGCACCAACCCTCTCTAACATTAGCACTAAGCTTGTGAATCCCACTTCCACTACCATACCCACTAATTAACTTAAACTTGGGCATATTATTTATTCTAGCCCTATCCAGCTTTTCAGTCTACTCACTAATCCTATGATCAGGTGGGCCTCCAACTCAAAGTACTTTATTTGGAGCCTTACGAGCAGTCGCCCAAACTATTTCATACGAAGTCACTATGGCTATCCTCCTTTATCTACCTTTCTAATAAGCGGCTCCTTTCTTCAAAATTTAAGCACAACACAAGAAGCAATCTGATTAATCTTCCCGCCTGACCATTGGCTATAATATGGTATATTTCAACCCTAGCAGAGACCAACTGAAGCCCATTCGACTTAACAGAAGGGAATCAGAACTGTCTCAGATTCAACGTCGAATACGCCGCGGGTCCATTCGCCTTATTCTTTAGCAGAGTACACTAACATTATCTTAATAAATGCTATCTCATCAATTGTATTTTTAGGCCACTACAAAACACGAACTTTCCAGAAATTTTTACTATTGACTTTATAGTTAAAACAATATTTTTAACTATAGTATTTCTATGAATTATATCCTACCCTGATTTCGATACGACCAACTAATACACCTCTATGAAAAAACTTTTTACCTCTCACTTTAGCCCTATGTACCTGGTACATTTCAATGTTAATCTTCATAGTAAGCATTCCTCCCCACATATAGAAATATGTCTGACAAAAGAGTTACTTTTGATAGAGTAAATCATAGAGGCTCAATCCTCTTATTTCTAGGGCCACAGGAATTGAACCTGTACCTAGGGATTCAAAATCCTCAAAGCTACCTATTACACTGACCCTACCAGCTCCCTAGTAAGGTAAGCTTATAAAAGCTATCGGGCCCATACCCTGAAAATGATGGTGAAACCCTTCCCTACTAAAAATAAAATATACACACTTATTCTTATTTATTTTACCCTATTTTTCGGCCCCATAATTATGATAACCAGCTCTAGTCTCATACTAATAAGAATTGTTTAGAAATGTTTTTGCTGTCCATTATTCCCTTTATTAACCAACAAAAACCTCGATCAACCGAAGCAACAACAAAATATATTATTACAGCCACAGCCTCTATAATTTTCCTTTCTAGCAATACCACTAATTACCAACAACTAGAATATGAGCTCAAGAACAAACAAGCGATCTGATTATTGCACTACTACTATTTCAATAGCAATAAAATTAGGCTTAGCCCCTTCCACTCATGATTACCTGAAGTTACACAAGGAATCCTACTCCACGCAGGATTACTTATTCTCACATGACAAAAAATTGCCCCTATCTATCCTCTTCCAAACCTATGAGCTTGTAAATATCAAGCTAATCTACCCTAATAGCAATCTCTCAGTGATTATTGAGCCTGAGGCGGCTTTAACTAAACCCAGACACGAAAAATTTTAGCATATTCATCCATCGCCCAGATGAATAATTGTCATCCTTCCCTATAACCCTGGTATAATAATATTCAACTTGTTATTTATATCTTTCACCTCTTCAATATTCATCTTATTCATAATACTCTATTACATCTATTAGCTTAACATCACTATGTGAAACAAAATCCCCACAGTACTACTGATTTCTCCTGACAACACTTTTATCTTAGGCGCCTTCCTCCATTAACAGGCTTTCTACCAAAGTGGGTAATTATAACTGAACTACTAAAAACAGTGCGTAATTTTAGCTATACTGATAGCTATAACAGCCCTTTTAAATCTATTCTTCTGCTACACGATTAATTTACTCCACAACTTTAACCACTTTCCACAAACAACACTCAAAAATATCATATCACCATTCAAACCTAAAAGCCAACACTTTTCTTCCAACTACTACTATTTTAGGTACATCTCTCCTTCCCCTAACCCCTCAACTTATCATCTAAGAGTTTAGGATAAACAGTCCGAGAGCCTTCAAAGCCCTAAGAAAACATAAAGTTTAACTTGCATAAGGACTGTAAGATCTTATCTTACATCTATTGAATGCAAATCAATAACTTTATTGCTTAAGCCCTTCCCCTAGACTGGCAGGATTCAATACCTACGAAGATTTAGTTAACAGCCAAATTTATTTCTGGCTTTCAGTCTACTTCTCCTGCCTTTAAGGAGGAGGGGGCGGGAGAAGCCTCTAGTAGAACCGTTATCTACACCTTTGAATTTGCACCAATATGAATATCACCTTAAGGCCTGGCACAAGAGGACTGGAACCTCTGTGTTTAGATTTACAGTCTAATGCTTACTCAGCCATACTACCTATGTTCATCAATCGCTGATTATTCTCAACAAACCACAAAGACATCGGAACCTTATACCTTGTTTTCGAGCTTGAGAGGAATAGCAGGAACAGCCTGGCAAGTATCCTCATTCGAACAGAATTAGGTCAACTTATGCCTACTAGGAGATGATCAAATTTATAATGTTATTGTAACCGCCCATGCCTTCGTCATGGCTTTTCTTTATGGTTATGCCATGATGATCGGGGGGGCGGGAACTGGCTTGTTCTCTCTGGTAATTGGTGCCCCGACATAGCCTTTTCCACGAATAAATAATATAAGCTTTTGACTCCTACCCCATCATTTTTCTTACCACTACTAGCATCATCCATAGTAGAAGCTGGGGCAGGAACAGGCTGAACAGTCTATCCACCCTTAGCTGGGAATTTAGCCCACGCAGGAGCATCAGTAGATCTTACAATTTTCCTTTCACCTAGCTGGCATCATCAATCCTAGGGGCAATCAACTTCATCACCACTTATTACATTATAAACCACCAGCTATAACACAATATCAAACACCATTGTTTGTGTGGTCCGTACATCACAGCAGTCCTTCTATTACTTTCACTCCCAGTATTAGCTGCAGGGATTACTATACTCCTCACAGACCGAAATCTTAATACAACCTTCTTGACCCCGCCGGAGGAGGGGATCCCCATCCTATATCAACACCTATTCTGATTCTTCGGACACCCTGAAGTTTACATTCTTTATTCTACCAGGGTTTGGTATCATCTCTCGCGTAGCACATACTACCAGGAAAAAGAACCATTTGGCACATGGGAATAGTTTGAGCTATAATATCAATCGGCTTTCTAGGCTTTATTGTATGAGCTCACTATATATTCACAGTAGGCCTGACGTAGACACTGCTGCCTCATTTTACATCAGCTACTATAATTATTGCTATTCCAACTGAGTAAAATTTTTAGCTGACTAGCCACATTACACGGGAGGGAATATCAAATGATCTCCAGCTATATTATGGGCCCTAGGGTTTATCTTCCTATTTACTGTAGGGGACTAATAGAATTGTACTATCAAACTCCTCCCTAGATATTGTACTGCATGACACATACTATGTGGTAGCCCATTTCCATTATGTTTTATCAATAGGAGCCGTTTTTGCTATCATGGCTGGTTTTATTCATTGATTCTATTTTCTGGTTATACTTAAATGACACTTGAGCAAAAATTCACTTTACTATCATATTTTTATTGGAGTAAATATAACATTCTTTCCACAACACTTTTAGACTTTCAGGAATACCTTGGACGATATTCTGACCACCCAGACGCCTATACCACATGAAATATAGTATCCTCTAGATCACTTATCCCTAACAGCTGTTTTAATTATAATTTTTATTATCTGAGAAGCTCCTAGCCTCAAAACGAGAAGTAGGGTCAATCCCATATTCTTCCACTAACTTAGAATGACTTCACGGCCCCCACCATACCACACATTCGAAGAACCCACATTCGTAAAAGTTAAATAAGAAAGGAAGGACTCGAACCCCAAAACTGATTTCTGCCAGTCTCATAACCTCTATGTCTTTTCTATGAGGTATTAGTAAAATTAATTACATGACTTTGTCAAAGTCAAATTATAAAGATAAAAACTTATATATCTTGAATGGCATACCCATTCCAATTAGGCTTACAAGATGCCTCCCTCCCTATTATAGAAGAACTTACTGAATTTTCATGATCATACTTTAATGATTGTATTTATTAGCTCACTAGTATTATACTTAATTTCACTTATACTTACTACTAAAACTTATTCATACAAATACAATAGATGCTCAAGAAGTAGAGACAATCTGAACTATCTTACCAGCTATTATTTTAATTTTGATTGTCTCTACCTTCCTTTCGCATCCTATACATAATAGATGAGATTATTAATCCTAATTAACAGTAAAACAATAGGTCATCAATGATACTGAAGCTATGAATACACAGACTACGAGGACCTGTGTTTTGACTCATATATAATCCCAACCAATGAACTAAAAACCAGAGAGCTCCGCCTTCTAGAAGTGGATAACCGGGATTGTACTACCCATAGAACTTCCAATTCGTATATTAATCTCATCAGAAGACGTGCTACACTCATGAGCAATCCTCCTAGATTTAAAAAAACAGACGCCATTCCAGGACGACTAAATCAAGCCACAGTAACATCCAATCGTCCTGGCGTATTCTACGGTCAATGCTCAGAAATTTGTGATCCAAATCACAGCTTCATACCAATTGTTCTAGAAATAATTCCACTAAAACTATTCGAAAACTGGTCCATATATCTATAACTCAATAACATTATGAAGCTTAATGCGTTAACCTTTTGGTTAAAGGTAAGAGAATAACCTTTTCATAAATGAATATGCTACAACTAGATACAACTACATGACTTATAACTATAATTTCTTCAATTATCACCTTATTCATCTTATTCCAATTAAAGCTTTCCACCAAAACTTCTTTCCCCCTACAACAAAAACCTATAAAAACCCCAAAATCAAAAGCCCTGGAGAACAAAAATGAACGAAAATCTATTTGCCTCTTTCATTACCCCACCCTAATAGGTCTGCCTGTATTTATTCTAATTATTATATTTCCATCAATCCTACTTACAACATCAAATCGTCTAATCAACAATCGTCTTCACACCTTCAAGAATGACTAGTAAAATTAATTACAAAACAAATAATGTTAATTCACTCACCAAAAAGGGACGAACTTGATCCTTAATAATTATCTCACTAATCATATTTATTGATCAACAAATCTTCTAGGACTCCTACCACACACGTTCACCCCAAACCACACAACTTTCAACAAACCTAGCCATAGCAGTACCCCTATGAGCTGGAGTAGTAATGATTGGGTTCCGACACAAACTAAAAACTCATTAGCTCATTTTCTGCCTCAAGGAACCCCATCTTTTTTAATTCTATGCTTATTATCATTGAAATATTAGTTTATTTATTCAACCATTTGGCCTTAGCTGTCCGACTGACAGCAACATTACTGCCGGCCATCTACTTATACACTTAATTGGAGGTGCTACTTTAGCATTAAATAAGTATTAGTACCTCCCACTGCCTTAGTTACTTTTATCATCCTAGTTTTATACTTACAGTGCTTGAATTCGCTGTAGCATTAATTCAAGCTTCACGTGTTTACTTTTTACTAGTTAGTCTGTATTACATGATAATACTTAATGACCCACCAAACACATGCTTTTCATATAGTCAACCTGGGCTCAGACCCCTAACAGGTGCCCTGTCTGCCCTATTACTTACATCAGGCTCAACAACATGATTTCACTATAACTCAACTATCTTATTATCAATTGACTTGTCACAAACATGCTCACAATACTCCAATGATGACGAGATGTGATCCGTGAAGGAACATTCCAAGGCCACCACACCCAGTTGTCCAAAAGGGGTCTACGATATGGAATAATCCTATTCATTGTATCAGAAGTATTTTTCTTCCTGGGGTTTTTTCTTCTACCACTAGCCTTGTTCCAACACATGAGCTTAGGGGGTGCTGAACTCCAACAGGAATTCACCCACTAAACTAAGAAGTCCCTCTTCTAAATACATCAGTACTCTAGCATCTGGAGTCTCAATTACATGAGCCCACCATAGCCTTAGAGGGAAACAAGTAGTATAAACCAAGCTCTGCTCACTAAACATCCTGGGTCTCTATTTTACTGCTCCCACAAGGTCAGAATATTTAGAGACTTTTTCTCCATCTCTGACAGCATTTACGGATCAACATTTTTCATAGCAACAGGTTTCCACTGGACCCACGTAATCATTGATCTACTTTTCTCATTGTCTGTCTTCTCTGACAACTAAAATTTCACTTTACATCAAACATCACTTTGGATTCGAAGCAGCAGCATGATATTGACACTGTAGATGTCGTATGATTATTCCTTTATGTCGTATTTATTGATGAGGCTTTATTCTTAGTATAAATAGTACAATTGACTTCAATCAGTTAGATCTAGTAAACCCTAGAAGAGAATAATCATTATATTACTATCTCTCTTCATTAACATTTTCCTATCAACTTCTTAATTACCACGCATTTTTTCATTCCCAGATTAACATTTATGCAGAAAAACATGCTCATTGAATGTGGGTTTGACCCCAGGCTCTGCCCGACTTCCATTCTCAAAAATTTTCCAGTAG
>JAEOAE010001481.1:0-127321 GCA_036365155.1 Meriones psammophilus | reverse complement strand
TTACTGAACACAAGTAGAAATGTCTAACTATGTGGGGCAATATGCACTAAAAATATATCTGGTGCCTCTGAAGGCCAAAAGAAGGTCCTGGATCCCTGGGAAGTAGAGGTACAGACAGTTGTAAGCTTTTATCTAGATGACAAGAAGAGAATGGGTATTTTCAAGAGCAAGAAGTACTTCTAAACACTGAGCCACCTCAGGCCCCTAGATATATGTTATTTTTATTTTTGTTTACTGCCCACATGTATGTATATGTGTACACAAAGTACATGCCTGATGCCTGCAGAGAGCAAAAGTGTGTGTCAGAGTGTTTGGAGTTGCAGTTAAAGACAGTTGTGAGTCACCGTATGTGTGCTGACAACCAAAATCGGGTAGCCTGTATGAGCAGCATGTATGTGATTATAATTGCTGAGTCATCCATCCACCATGACTTAATTACAGATCTAGCAAATACAATGGGTTAGTACTTCAACTTATGATATTCATTGTTGTGTTACCTAATAACAACTTGTGTTATAAAGAACTGTGGCTTAGGTATTCTCTTATCTATACAAGGGATATAGTAACTTACCTAATATTACAACTCTGGAAAGCCATGTTCGCAAACCATGTCAGTGTCTGTCAAATATTGTTTTCCATGATACTCAAGATTACATAGTACACTATGCATTCATAATTATTTTTTTATTTATATCTTTGATAAAATAAAATTCAATTGACATGTTCAATAATCTTCTTGATGCTAACCTATTTGAAGGTGATCATCGAGGCTCGTATGTGTGGATGAGTCTTGGTTTTATCTTTGTTTAAAACCCCCAAACATCCATTTATACTAAAACATGGTGATATAGCCTCAGCTTATTAACACTGTTTGTGCTTGAACATTTAAGAATGGAAGCACAGTTTGCTTTTACCTTCATTTTACACAATTAAGGATAAATAATTTGTAAAAGCAATTTCTTTTCAGTATGTATGACTCTAGTATAGGTGATTTATTTTACACAAAAAGTTCTTCCTATGGTCTTGTGTTATGAAAATAAATTGCATTTTAAGTGAAATTGCACCTTTGGATATGATCACTATGTCTGTATCTTATGGCACTCATATTCCATGAAAGCACATAAATTTTGATTATTGAACATGCTTTATTTTTACACTGATTACATCTATGTCTTACAAAATTTCATCTCACACTAGGAAAAGATTTGTTAAATGACATTCAAATTTACTGTCTTCAAATCAGTGCTTTCAGTCCCAAAATCATGTAAGATAATCACAGACATATACACATACAGTTTGATTGGACCTTTTCCATTTTAACTTATACTTTTAATTATAATATGAAAATGTTTTATTGGCTTGACCACAGTAAATTACTAATAATGTAAGATCCTTGTGCTTCCCCTGTTTATGAGCGAGGCTTACCTGCCATGGTAGAATCCAGTCCGTGTTTCTGTCTTCTTTAGATCCCATTTCAGTTTTGCTCAATAGCATTTTATGGAGGGTTTGGGCAACTGCATACACTGCATTCCATATGGAATAGCTGGGCTCAGAAATGGTCATCATATCAATTTTTTCGTGCTTAATCCTAAGGGAAATATTTGCTGGGCAGGGTTTTGGATATTTACATGGCAAAGCAGGAGGTGAACACAAAATATTATCAATCCAGAATTTAGAGAAGTAAAAATCTCCTGGGTACTGTGAGGGAACTCCACAAGAAGATTATTAGGGCCAATCAACCAGGGCCCAGAGGGACCTACAGATTCTGAAGCACCCACCAAGGACAATGCATGGCCTCAACCTAGGTCCTGTGCATATAAATAGCTGATGTGCTGATTAGGCTTCATGTGGTCCCACTAGTTAGTGGAGTGGACATGGACTAAGTTTTCTGGTTTTGATCACTTTCCCCAGATGGAACTGCCCTAACAGACCACAGGGGAAGAACAAAAACTCAGTCATCATAAGGCTACAGGGGCTAGGGTGTGTAGATAGTAGGCAGAATAGTGGAGGAGGATGTGGGAGACAGAGTAGGATTGGGAGGATTTGGTGGGGCCTATGACAAATATGTAAATTGAATTAATTAATAAAAATATTCAAGTGAAAAATATGGTAATAAATAAGATGCTCTACCTCAAAGCCCTCAGAGAGTTTTGTTGAGTATATATTTAAGGAATTTAATGAAAAAGGAATTTTCTAACAGATATCTAGAGTCAGTTGTCATGCCTATCCAAAAATAGGATAGGCAGAAATGGCCTTTACTTTGATCATATTTCAACTGTGGTTATATCAACAATTGAACCATGAATTGTCACATGCTTCACCCAACAATAAATCTCTGCCCAACCTATAGACATTGTTGAATTAAATGCTCTACTCTGCCTGGCCAAGGTTGGTTATTTTTCCCAAGTTCCTGATCCATAAAAAATCTCTCAGGCTGCACAAGTCTGATATTTGGAGGCTCATGATGCTTTGTGTGGCAGCTGAAGGCAATTTTGTTTTGTGTGGTATCCAAAGACTGTTGACCTCTGCTCCTTATATAGTCTTGAAAATGCCATGGAGAATCCCAGACTGGGTGCCCAGGTATCTATTAAATCTCTGTCATTTTGATTGGTATAGCAGCCATTTAGATTATACTTCCTGCTCAAATTTACCCATCTGAGATCTCTTCTCATTTTCATAGCAGGTTGTCATTATAAAAGTTTAACAGAAGTTATGAAACTTTAGGCAGCTCCTCTGACCAATGCTGCAGCTGCACAGTCAGTCCATATCATACATGAAAGTCAGGCCTTGTATCTTTTCTACAGATACAAGATATTACCTTGCTGGCTTCACACTGAAAAATCTAATCTCACAAAATTAGATTTAAATAAAATTCAAACTGAAGCTACTAATACCTAACAGTTCACATTTTATGGTCCTTTCCTTTAAAAGAACTTGCTTGTCAATCATTTATCTCAGTATTCAAACAAATCTGTCTCTGGTTACATGCCAAGCCTGGATGTTGGAAACAAACACTTTAAAGTTGATGTAAATTTTGAATGTCTAAGAAAGGGATTTAAGGTATGTAAATGCAAGGTATAAAAATCTGAGAAAGTGGTTGAAAGTATGTGAAAATGAGACTTAAAGAGTTTAAACTTTCTGAGTTTTAAAATATGAATAGGAGGAGTTCTGATATGCTATGAAAACCACCAGGTGAAAGCCCTGGCTTGTCTTCTCAAAGTTACAGAATCAGACTTTTTAATGTCTTTTCATTCCTGCTGAAAATATACTTCAATGCTTCTCATTGTGCTGAAATCTTACCTGCAATTACACATTCAGAGACAGGAAAGGCTGTTCATTTTTAGTCCAGAACCATCCTTTTTGTTGCCGAAGCTTATCTGTAAAGCATCAGTCTACTCGAATTGTTTACAGACACTTGTTCACTGCTTTTGGTCAAACAGAATCTAGATTAAGACTTCTGTCAAGTAATAACGCAGTCTTTCTATCTACTGTCTATATCTGAAGATGGGCACTTTCCTTCCTCCTGTGTTGGTATTTCTTCTCTTTCTAGCTGCAGTGGGCTCCTGAACAATGATTTCTCTATCTTGTGAAAACATTCCTATGAGTTCTTTACTTCCAACATAAATTAGGAATCCTGATTTTTTTTTCTATTCAAGTACTCCACAACAATACAACTACCAGGATCTTAGGCTAGTATGTTTGTTTCCTGCTCAGAGTGGAAATATGTATTGAGGTTTCAAAAAGATACTTTCCAGCAAAGGACCATCCTAATCCCAAAACTGATGTTCAAATGAACACATGTACCAATTATAGCATCAACAAAAAGCAGGAATACGAAAAAGCCTACTGAGTCCTCCACAATATCATAAATAATCAACAACCTAACTCGCAGTTTCTCAGAGAGATAAAGTGGCAGATAAATACTTCAGAAAGTAAAGAGATGAACAACAGAAAAGAAGACAGAAGCAAGCAATGGATTCAACTGGGCATTCAGACAAGAATAAACATTCTCCACGAGAACTTGGATGAGGGATAAAATAAACAGCAATACACAGGAAAGACTGAGTACCATAAAAGACAAATCATAAGACAAAATTGAGATTGTGGGGGAGGAGAAAGACAGATAGAAAGGTTGGAAATGAAAATCATAAAACCTCCAATCATATCACAGAACACTGGTTTCCAGCAGAGCTAACTAAGCAGAGGACAGAATATGGGCATGAATGACATGAATTTCAGAGCACTACATTACAATATCAATGAAAATAAATAAGTTATAAGTATGACCAGTGTCTAAACTCTGAGATCCTTTAAGTATACTAAAACCAGAACACATGAAACTGGAGATTCTAAGATTTGTACTGAGGATATAGGGATATTCAAGTTCACTTTAGCAGAAACTCCAATTCTTGAAAGAAACAGATATTAAAACATAACACAGTTAGATGGCCAAATAGACAGGAGAAGAATGGAAACTTATCTTGACATATTAGCATCAATGTGTTAAAAAAACACATAAGTTTGTCCATGGAATCACACCATGAAGCAGACACAAAAGTTGGTGGTTTCTCTTCCTGATTTCTTTCTTACTGGAAACATAACAAAGAGAAGTGGAAATGTCTGTAGATGTACAATGAAGCTGGAAAATGTCAAACTGTCACATTGTTCTGTAACTAGTTCATAATTCTCAATGGAATTACATGTGTTTAGCAGGTAATGTACTATCTTGTAGACAGAACAAACATAGCACATTCAAAAAAGTACTCACAGAAAGGTGTTCCATAGAGGAATTGGTTCACTGTCAAAAAGTTTCTGGACATTTTGGGTTAGATCGAGTGGGATGTGAATGGGGATAAATGTGCCGAGGATTATGTCTGCCTCCATGTAGTTGCTGGGCTCCCTGTAATGAAAACAACTGAGCTGAGAGATCCCCATAGATGTATATGCTGGAGTAGAATGAGACAAAGCAAAAGAAGGAACATTTAGGCTCTTCACTACACAGAGACAGTCTCCTGCATCTAGATTGATCCAAGGAGATTATTGGCTTAGGTCCTGGAACAGGCTCAGACCTCAACAGTGTCAGAGAAGACTTTGTATGCTCTATCTGCTTCCTACTGTTGCTTCAGTCTCTCAGTCTGTGCATATCCAATGGTTCTCATAAGAGGTCAGTGCAAACACTGTAGCAAAGTCCAGACAACTGAGGATCACAGTACTGAGATATTTCTGTCACTGTAGCCAGACTTGCTCTGAATTTGCTGTCTTTTTATTGTTCTATTTCCCTCTCATCCATGTACTCTTGCAATCCTATATTCCTGGAGCTCTGCACCTGGTTCCTCTGTGTGGGTTAAAAACATGTTTGGTTCTTTCTTTCTTTCTTCAACAACCTGTATGATTTCATCATGGTCCACAGTGACTTTGGAAAGCACCAGAGTCTGAGGCAAAACTGTAGGTCATCAGGAAAACAGCTTGCATGTTTTGGATTGCTGTTGTGAAAGGAAGTTTGAACATTTGATTTCTCCTAGTAAGGGATACAGGGGCAGCCACTCTTTGATCACTTTTCTAGCTCTTTGATCACTTCCACCAATCAAGGTGGATAAACTAGGCAACAGGGAAAGTGGTTCTGGAAAATTTTGATGAGACCTGATAGGCTACATTAAGATAATAGAGGAGGAAGACGTCTCTTATCAGTGGGTTAGAGGAGGGACATGGGGTGGCTGGAGAGGGAGAGATTCCAATCATACTTTTGACCAAGAAAGTAAACATTGGTGACTCAGCCTTATGCAGGGACGCCTGGGTTGAAGGTTCTCAACTGAGCTTTTGCATTCAGATCTCCTCCTGGACATCTGGCACCAAATTCAGAATTACACAGGACCAAAAGAGGGGGCAAGCTGCTTATAGTCAATTTAAGTCATGACAGGCAACACATTTATGGCTTGTGTGCCTAGTTTAGATTAACAGCAACTTTCCTATTTGCATTCTTTCCTGATTAAAAGTCAAACATGAATCACCTGAAGAATCATGATAGGAGTAAGTTTTGGAGCCTGTGAATATGAACTCAGTTTTGAACCTGGCAGCAGAAGACTTGAGATGGCTCGATTCAGTCATCTGTCTTATAACAACCAAAAAGAAAAATACTTCATTTCTATACTTTTTCTAGTTTACTGTAATACTCTTTATCATAGTTACTACTGATAAAATTTCATGGTATTATTATATATATTGTTATAATAAGATATATACAATATAAAGCAAATGAAAATTTGATATCTACCTTATGTAAAATCCATTCATGAGAATGCAGATATTAAATTTCAAGAGGCTTTGAAAGTAGGAAAGTGAAAAAATGATGTAATGTTAATTCTTATATATAAACAAACAAAATAATTAATTGATGCCTCCTATGTTTAATTTTACAAAGTTTTGGTTACTGGAATTTAAAAAATATATACAGATTACACACACAAACAATATCTATCTGTCTATGTATCTATCTATGTATCTATCTATCTAACTATCAATCTAGATATAGATAAATATACCAATATAGTGAAATTTCTATATAGGCACAAGCTTAATTTCTCTGTGTTCAGTGAGTTGTGTAAGTGTTGTATTCAGCGATAGCGACTTGCAGTGAATTTATGGAGCGCAAATTATAATCTTGAAAAATGTGTACATTGTTTGGGCATTCCAATAAGACTCCTTTAGCCACCACTTCAAGTAGATATAACCCGGTCTTCATTTGATGATGAGTGACATGCTGTTGGGACTTTTGTATTATTTCATTTGGATCACCTCAAGATATGCATATATTTTAGGAAGCTTCTGTTGTATTAAGTTACTACAGTAACATTAACATAACACTTATTTTTAGTTGTCTCTCTTCATATTACTTTCCTTAATGTCTTCTTCCCTCCCCACATCCAACCGATTCTCCTTTCGGAGCCCATCTTCCATCAATAAATTATTATTTTATTGCCCTATCCTTGGGAGATCTATTTACTTCTTCTCAAACACTAGTCCCTCATTCTGTGTGTATTCTACATGGTTATACATACTGTAGGTTGCTTATCATTCACTTTACAAGTAATATTAACATGTAAGTAGATACATGCCATATTTGCATTTTTGAACTTGTGTTATTATACTCAGACTGATTTTTTTCTAGTTTACCTGTAGATATGCATTTACTTTGAAATTTCATGATTTACTTTGTAAAAGGACTGAGTAATATTTTGTTGTATAAATGTCCATGTTTTCTTTATCTATTCTTCCCTTGATGGACATCTGGGCTATTCCCAATTTCTGGAAATGTTGATTAGAGCAGTCATAAACATGTTGGCACAAATGTTTACATAGAAGGATGACACATTCTTTGGATATATGCCAAAGACTGGCTTAGCTGGATTTTGAGGCATAACAACTCCCATCTTGCTGAGGAAGAGCCACAAATATGTCCTTAGTGACTAAAAAATGTTTGTACTACTAGCGATGTCTGAATATTCTTAACCATTGTGACTCTCTTTAGACCATATCTCAAACCACTTTTGGTTTCCATTTCCCTGATGACTATGGATCTTACACACATTTTTAAATGTTTCTCAGCCATTTGAATTACTTCTTTCAAGAATTCTCTTCTGGTATCTTCTTCTATTTCTTTCTTCAGAGACTGAAAGTTTTTTTCATACACATCTTTGACTTGCTTGATTAGAGTTACATCAAGGTACTTTATGTCCTTTGTGGCTATTGAGAAGCCACATTCAGTGCAATTCTCATCAAAATTCCAGACTATTCTTGACAGATTTTTAAAGGACAATTTTCAGCTTCAATAGAAGCACAAACAAACCATGATAGCTAAAACAACCCTAAATAAGAACTGCTAGAGGTATCAGCCATTCAAATATTAACTTGAACTACAAAACTATAGCAGAAAGTAACAGCATGTTATTGGCACAGTAACAAACATTTTGGTCAATGATGATATTGAAGACCCAGGCAGAAATTCGCATACCTGTGGACACTTGATAGTTCTAAAATAAGAAATATTGAAATAAACACTGGAAAAAAGACAGCATCTTCAACACATTGTTGTTTTCAAACTGGAAGTATGCATGTAAAATGATTCAAATAGATCCCTATCAATCACGCTGCACAGAACTCACCAAAAAAAATAGATTGAAAAACTCAGTAAAATCAAGAAACAGAAAATCTGATGGATGAGAAATTAAGAATAACCTTGAATTCACTTCCTGAAATGAAAAAGATGTGCTAAACACAATAGCATTTGTTTTCCTCTTGAGGGTGTCTTTTTCATGTTTAGGACTGTGTTGGAGAGGCTTATCACTTGAGTTTTTGCTTGACCTCTTCAGTTTTTTTTTTAATTTCTAGGTTTATCTCAGTTTTAATTTTATTGAATCATTTTCTAACTGTATCTCAGACTCAAGAAGCTAGATGAGGTAGCCATTTTCATATCTTATAAAATAGATTTTCAATCAAAATTAATCAAAAGAGATGGGGAAGAAAACTTTATACTCATCAAAGGAAAAACCCATCACAACAGCGACTCAATATAATGAACAACTATGATGCAAATGCAAGGGCAGGCTCATTCATAAAGAAATATTACTAAAGCTTAAATCACACATTGAATCCTACACATTAATAGTAGGAGACTTTAACACCGACTTTCTCCGAAGGACAGATCATCAAGACAGAAACTAAATGGGGAAATAAAGAAACTAACAGACATCTTGAATCAAATGGGCCAAACAGATACCTCCAGAATATTTCTCAGAATATTTATCATGGAAACATCTCCAAATTTGACCATATAATTAGTCACATAACAAGCCTCAAAAGATATAAGAAGACTGAAATAACTCTGTGAATCTTATCAGACAACCATGGGTTAAAAGCTGGACTTCAACAACAAGAGAAATTCCATTGGGTCAGGGAAGAAACATAGAAAGAAGTTAAAGGCTTTCTAGTTTTCAATGAAAATGAAGGCACAAAATACTCAAACTTGTGAGGCATAATGAAAGCAGTGCTAAGAGAAAAGCTCACAGCATTTTTTTAAAAATGAAGTGCCTTCATAAAGAAATTGGAGAGATCCCATACTAGTAATTTAGTAGTCCACTTGAAAGCTCTCTAATAGAGGGAGGCAAACACACCAACATGGAGTCGATGACAGGAAATATTCAAACTTGGGACTGAAATCAATACATTGGTAAAAAAGAGATAGATACAAAGAATCAATAAAACCAAAAACTGTTTCTTTGAAAAAAAAATCACCAAGATAAATAAACCATTAGGCAAACTAACTGAAAGGCAGAGGGAGATTATTCAGATTAACAACAACAGAAACACAAGGGGGACATATCTACAGACAATGAGGAATTGCAAAAAAATCATTAGGTCTTACTTCAAAAGCCTGTATTCAACAAAATTCAAAAATCTAAATTAAACAAATGATTTTCTGGATAGATTTCACCTACCAAAGCTAAGTCAAGATCAGGAAAAAGTTTAAACATTCCAAAACCACTAAGAAAATAGAAGGAATCATCAAAAATCCCACAATGGAAAAAAACAAAAAAAAACAAACAAACAAACAAACAAACAAAAAAAAACCTGCCAAGGTCCAGATGGTTTTAGCACAAAATTCTGCCAGACATTAAAAAGAGCTAATACAGATTGTATTCAAACTGTTCTGTAAAATAGAAACAGAAGGAACATTGCCAAATTCATTCTATGAAGCCACAGTCACCTTGACACCTAAATCACACAAAGACCCAAAAAAAGAACATGTATTCCAGAACAATTTCATGCATGGACTATGATGCAAAAAAATCTCAATAAAATACAAACGGAATCTAAGAACACATCATACACATCATCTCAGGGATGAAGGGATGGTTCAACATACAAAGCATCATCAATATAATCCACCATATTAACAAACTCAAAGAAAAATATCACATGATCATCTCATTAGATGCAGAAAATATCTTTAAATCCAACCACCCCATTATGATGAAATTCTTAGAGATATAAATGATAGAAGGTCGATATTTAAACATAATAAACATAAATAAACATAATAATACATCAAGCTTATTGCAAGCGGCAATCTAAATGTAGAAAACTCAAAGCAATTCCACTAAAATCCGGGACAGGAGAAGGATGCTCACTCTTTCCATACCTCTTCAATATAGTACTTCAATATAGTTCTTCAATATAGTTCAATATAGTACTTCAATATAGTTCTATCTAGAGCTATAAGACAACTATAAGGGCATCAAGGGCATAATAAAATCAACAAGGAAGAAGTAAAAATATTGCTATTTTCAGATGAGGTGGTAGTGTATGTAAGAGACTCCAAACATTCAACCAGAGAACTCCTATAGCTGATAAACAGCGTCAACAAAGTAGCTGGATACAGGATTTATTAAAAAACAAAAACAAAGACAAAACAAAACAGTAACCTTCCTGTACATAAGGGGCATATGTGCAGAGAAAGAAATTAGGGAAACTACACCATTCATAATTGCCACAAATACTATAATATATCTTGATGTGACTCTAACCAAATAAGTGAAAGACCTGTATGTAAAGAACTTCAAGTGTCTGATGAAAGAAACTGAAGATGATGTCAGAAAATGGAAAGATCTCTCTATCTCCTGAATCCGTAGGATTAACATAGTGAAAATGGCCATTTAACCAAAGGCAATCTACAGATTCAATGCAATCTCCATCAAAACACCAGCACAGTTCTTTTCAGACCTCGAAAGAACAAAAAATCCATAACAGCTTAAACAATCCCATACAATAAGATATCTTCTGGAATTATCTTTATCCCTGACTTCAAGTTATACTACACAGCAATAGGAATAAAAACTGCATTGTACTGGCAGAGAGATAGACAGGTTGGTTGATCAATGGAATTGAATCAAAGACCGAGAAATAAACCCATATACATTTGATCTATTGATTTTTTACAAAGAAGCCAAACTGTACAATGGAAAAAAAAGACAGCATCTTCAAAAGTGTCTCTGCATGTAGAAAAAAATACAATTAGATACATATTTATCTCCCTGCAAAAAAAAAAAATCCTTTTAAATCTAAGTTGGTCAGAAACCTCAATATAACAGCAGATACATTAAATCTGTTAGAAGAGAAAGTTGGGAAGAGCCTTGAACTCATTGGTACAGGAGACAACTTCCTGAACAGAACACCAACAGATCAGGCACTAAGATCAACAATTAATAAATGGGACCTCATGAAACTGAAAACTTCTATAAGGAAAAAAAAAAACACTATTAATGGAACTAAATGTCAGTCTACACAGTAAGAAAAGAACTCATCAATCCTATTTTCAACAAAGTGCTAATAGCCAAACTATACAATGGACCCAAGAAATCAAACACCAATCAAAAATGACCCAATTAAATAATTTGCACAGAATTAAACAGAATTTTCAACAGGGAAATCTTGAATGGCTTAGAAGCACTTAAAGAAATGCTCACCTTCCCTCATCATCAGAGAAATGCAAATCAAAATGACTCTGAGATTCTATCTCATACAAGTCTAAACAGCTAAGATCAAAATCTCAAGTTACAGCACATCCTGGCTAGTATGAAGACAAAGGGGAACATACCGTTTTTGTTGGTGTGAGTGTAAACTTTTACAAGCACTGGTGTTTTCTCAGAAAATTGGGAGATTACCTCAAGACCCAGCTACACCACTACTGCATATATACCCAAAAGATGCTCAACAAGAAGGACAACCTAATAAATTACTTTCATAGAAGTTTGATTTGTAGTAGCCAGAATCTAGAAACAACCTAGATGTCCCACATCTAAAGAGTGGATAAAGAAACCATGGCATATTTACACAACGGAATACTATTTAGCCATTAAAAACAAAGCAATCATGAAATTTGCAGGCAAATGGATCAAACTGGAAAAGATCATCCAGAGTGAGGTAATGCAAACCAGAATGACACACATGGTGTGTACTTACATGTGGAGTCAAACCATATTGTACAGGATAAGTATACTATGAGGCACAGACCCATTGGAGATAGGTAACATAGAGGATCCAAGGGAGGATGCATAAATCTCACTTGGGTGTAGAGTCAGCATGGACACAAGTAGTGGTTGAAGAGAGAGAACAAGGCAGGAGAGGTGATTAAGAGAGTTAAGAGAGTGGAGATCAGAAATGGGGAGAGAGGACAGAAGGCTTTTAGGGAAATAGTCTGAGGGTGTAGTATCTCTGTGACAAGCTGTAGATCTAACTCAGAGTAGACCCCTGGGAAAATATGAGGGAAATTTATGCAGAGACTCCTAATAGCAGAGTCCATAAAGACTGAAGAGTGTACCCTCTAACTAGAGTAGTCTCCTAGTACAGGGAAGGGAACACCAACACACCCTCAATAAATTCAATCCCAAATTTACCCTGCCTTCAAGATGTGTAGGAAAAATGATAGAGCAGTTAGAGCCAAGAGTGAAGGAATACCCAACCAATGCCTGTCCCAACTAAATTCCCATATTATGGGAGAGTGGCCACCTCTGTTACTATAAATGATACTCTGCTAAGCTTCCTTACAGGAGCCTGTGAGATGTCCTCTGAGAGACTCTATGTAATAGTGCCTCAAAACATATCTTGAAATCAATAGGCCAACATATGATGATGAGTAGGAAGTCTTGTGAAAAACTGGGAGGAAAGAGAGAAGTACCTGGAGGTGACAGGAGCTCCACAGGAGGACCAACAGAGCAAACCAACCAGGCCCCAGGGATGCTAGACGAGACAGATGCATCAACCAAGATCCATGCAGCAACTGCACCTAGGCCCCTCCTAAAATGTAGTAGATGGGAAGTTTAGGAATCTTGTGAGTCTGCTAGTAAGGGAAGTGAGGTCTGCATTGAACACTGACTAACTTGCCAGCTTTTTGATCACTTCCCTCTCGTGGGACTCCCTTGACAGACTACAAGTGAAGAGGACATGCTATTTCCTAATGCAACTTGATGATCTAGGTTGTATGGGAAAGCTGTTTCCTTTTACTGAGGAACAAGCCAGGGTAGAAGGATCAGCGAGAAAGGCAGGGAAGGTGAGACTGAGAGGGGAGGAGGAATGGGGCTACAACCATGATGTAAAGTTAATAAAAATAAACTTAAAAACAGAAGGAATATAAGAACAATAGGAAAAATGGTAGATTATTGAATCTATTCTTATAGATGTTTGGATATTGACACCAAAATTAAGCTCATAATACATTGGTATAGATAATTTGTATAATGATACAAAACTAAGGTTATGTTTTGAGCTTTCTGTGAACAGGATTTGACAAAGGTAACCATAGGTCAAGAGGTGAACCTAAAACAAGCTGACAGAGATTAAAGAGCAGGAGGCACTTTGAGTTGAGGGGTATTGAAGACAGTTTGGAGAAGAAGAAAGGGGTTATCTTAAACTCTGGCTTTCAGCCTTCAGCCCTTAACTCCCTGATTTTGGGGGCTTTGACCTAGCAAGCCTTCAGCCTCTATTTTTTGGCCTTTTCCTCCTGGGTGTTAGTTGATCTACTGAATCTATTGGGATTTATTTCCCATCTGGACCTGAGCTGAGAAGTAATGTCAGCTGGGTGCTTTCTCTTCTTCTCTGAGTTAGAAGGTTTTCACTGCAGCATATGGCCTCTGACTCTTTATTGGTAAAATTGAATGTTTGGGATTTTCATTTTTGTTTATAACAATGTTTGCCATTCAAAACATTCACCCAACATTCTGCCTGAACTGCTACAGCATAAAAAATTCATCTGATCATGGTAATTATGAGAAAAAAAGGTTTATATTTAAAAGATAATGTCATGTTCACCTGCTATGCCTAGATCATGAGACGTTCCCCGCCCTCCAAGAGACCACCAGGAATATGAGTCTGATGTAAACACACAAGGGTTTTTATTCAAGCTTGAGCTTAAGCCATCAATCATGCCTGACACAGCAATTCAGAAAGAGAGTCCCAAGCCTAGAGAGGGTAGAGTTTTTAAAGAAAACCACAAGCAGGGAATTCCAAGCCTTGGCATTACACAGTTGGTAAGAAGTGAGTAGGTAGATTGACCTTTAAGCTGATTGTTCCTGGCCAGTTGGACAATCCATAAGGAGGAAACAGGCTATTGAAAAAGGAACACTTTGACCTGGCAATGCCCTGAATTATGTATGAAGTTTTATTTCACTGGTTGGCTCCAGGTACGGGGCCTAATTATTCTTGCCAAGTTCATCCTGTGGGCCTATTTGCTGTTGCAAAGTTTCCCCTGGCGTTTTTCACTTGCCAGTTTTCTTCTATAAGCATTTTTATTTGCTAAGTTCCTTGGGGGAGAACTTGGGTCACCTAAAGGACAGGGACATTCAAAATGGTGTCTGAAAAACAAGATGGTGTCAGTTCTGCCCTTGCTCTCTCACCTATTGTATTTCATTTGGTGTCGACATTTAAAGATTTGTGTGTTTGGTTGTGTTAAAGGAGGGTCTCTTGTAGCCAGGTTGAAGTCAGAGTATAGAATTGAGGCTAACGTTGAATCTCTGGTCTTCTGACCTCTGCCTCTCAGGTAATGAGATTACAGGAAGGGACCAACGTACATAGTATATGTGTGCTAGAGATGAAAACCAGGGCTTTCTACATGCCAGACAAATCCTATACTAACTTAAATACATCCGCAGGCCTATGTCATGTTGTTTAAAGAACAGAGTTAAGTCCATAAGAGAGCTTTCAGGCTGTTTCCTGGGGACTGGGTTTCCAGCTTGAGTCAGTTTAGTGGGAGTCACATGTCTCCACAGGGAAAATGCAAAGTTCCTTCTCCCTTGAGTGAGTGACCAGAGTGCTGTGAGAACAAAAACAGAAATATAAAAGAAAAGAACCTGATAGGTACCAGGTATGGGGGAGAAGAAAGTTATTATAGATGTGAGGAAGAATGTAGACAGAGCAGAGCAGGGACACCTGGAAGAATCCAAAGTGAACGTGACCCTGGGCCATTTGAATAAACTGAAAAAATAAAAATAAAAAATAAAGGAATGACTGGGGTAGTTTTCCAGATCAGCAGACCTCTGTCCTCAGCTCCAACCACAGCCCCCAGAAATGATTAAAGCACTGGCCTTCCATTATTAGAAGTTTTTTATTTACATACGAGGATGCTGTTTTTTGAGACAGATTCTTGTAAAGAACTTGACTTACTTGACATACTTTGTAGACAAGGCAGGCCTTGACCTCACATAGATCAACCTCCCTCTTCTAGACAGAGTGCTGGTGTTATAGGCATGTGTCAACCTGCTAGGCTCTGATTTTTTTGTTTTAATTTAATTTAATTTAATTTAATTTAATTTAATTTAATGTATGTGGGACGTTGTTTTGTTTTGTTTTGTTTTGTTTGAGACATGGTGTCTCTGTGCATCATTGCCAATCCAGGAATCTCATTGTAAGTCAGGCGGACCTTGAATTTATAGAGATTCACCTTCATCAGCCTCTCAAGTGCTGAGACTAAGGATCTGTGCTACCATGCCTGACATGACTTTCTAATAGCCTAGTTGAACTCACAGTATGTGATTTCAGATATATATCTAGACATGTGGGTATGAAAGCCCTTGTTTTATTAGGCAAGGTTTCTCTCTGTAGTCTTGCATATCCTGGACTTGCTTTATAGACCAGGGTGATGTTTAACTCACACAAAACAGCATAGTTGTGCTTCCTGGAGATCTGGGATTATAGACATGTACAACCATGTCTGGCTCAGATTTTGTATATATATATGATTAAAACAATATTTATTAAATATGTATATTAACTACATTATGTATTTATTATTTTATATAAATATATTAAAATATAGATTGAATAAATATATATTTATATACATATATTTATATATATGTATATTTATATTATATACATGGATGATTTGGTATTTTTGAGACAGTGTTTCTCCTTTTACCCGTGGCTGTCTTGGACTAGATCTGTAGAATAACCTGACCTTGAACTGACAGAGACTGGCCTGCTGCTGTCTGCCAGAGTGCTGGTCATAAAGGCCTGTGCCACCAAACCTGGCTCAGATTTTTATTTGTTTGTTTTAATCTTATTTTTTGTTTTGCTTTGTTTTGAATAGCGGATTTCTCTGTGTAGGCCTGTCTGTCCTGGACTCTCTTTGTCAATCAGGCTGACACTGAACTCACGGAGATCGGCCTGTGTCTGATTCTCGTGTGCCTGGATTAAAGGCTTGTGCAATCACGTCTGGCAAGACCTTAGACTGTTATGAATTTTTGGAGGAGCGTTCCTTATATACTAAACTTTTTATAAGATTTATGAGTGGTTGAATTAGGGGATCTCTGATTATATTACCTGTGTGTGCATGTGTGTGTGTGCATGCACAGACATTAAATCAGACATCGCTGACATCCTCACAGTCCATTTTTGATCAGAGCTTTTGTTCTCCTTATTAAATTTTATTTTATTTTATTTTTTTAGAAAAGTATCTCTTAGCCTTCTTGTGTGTAAGAGGGAGTCAGATGCACTGGAACTGGATTCACAGACAGTGGTAGGTGTTGTGGATTGAACCTAGGTCCATCTGTAGCAGCAGGCACCGCCTTAACGACTGAGCCATCACTCCAGCAGTTCGTCATGTAATTTTAAAAACGGAGCATTAATCACTGTCACACAAAATCGCTACAATTCATCTGATAGTGGGATTTGGGGGTGAAAAAAGCTCAGAGAACGCCTGCCACTGCCTGCAGGAATGCTGAGACGACGGGGTGTGCCGCCACACCCAGCTCTTTAAAAAATACATTTAAAAGAGATTTATTACCTGTGTCTGACTCCCAATGACGTAATCAAAGGGGCAGAGACCCAAAGACCCTTCATAAGCTACTGGCACTGAAATTAGCAGCAACCCCTTCTCCAGCTCCCAGGGACTGGACATTTTTTACTGTAGCAGCAGCAGGAGCAGCTCCTGGGTGTTGAGTTCTGGGTCAGGGGGCGTGGCAATGACGTCACAAAGCTCCTGGACAACCGTGATCCCACAAACACTATGGCATGCCTGGGAGACACCGGGACCACAGGACAGGCTGTATGGGCTCTAAGGACGACGATGTGCCACAGACCAGCAAAGGTGTGAGAAGTCTACAGGTGCCTACTTCCGGACTCCTCGTTAGTGAACGCTGGCACGTGGTGCTGGGAACCGCACAAGGGGAATTCTGGGATTTGTAGGCGGCACCCGAGCCATAGGTCATGCTGTAGCCAAGGAGAGACGTAGAGGCGTGACTGCAAGCAATCAGTATGCATCGCGCCGCCTGGACACCTTTTTTGTAGTTCTCAGGTATAATCCCAGAAGTCCTTGCTCGGAAGCAATGTTTGTAGTTCTTGTGGCCCTCTGCCGCAATGCATCTTGGGACTGTAGGTACTGAGTTGGAGCTGAGTTGGGAGCGCTCCAATTTCAGAAACAAAGGGATAAAAGTCCCCCGTGACTAGAAGATTTGTGTTTAAATTTCACTGGTGGGGGCCAGAGAGATGGCTGGAAGTGGGAGGTGGGCAAGTAGGGTGACCCCAGGCCTCCACGCCCGGATGTCTTCGCTCGCTTCAGGGCGGATATGGAATCGAAGCCAGAAGGGACGGGACTTCCGTGATAGGTGCGCCAATATCGCGGACCGCATTCCCAGGTTAGCATCCTTCCTCTCCCAAACTGTTTGACGTAGTTGCACATCACGAGCCCGCTGTCCGTTCGTCAGCTCGTGCCTGGGGCAGAACTGTAGGCAGGGGAATGGCGAGAAGAGAGGGGCACAGCTCTCCCGCTCCCACCATGCCTGCATGCATCCTGGGAGAAATGGGTGTACGCCGCCCTCCCCCACGTCCCCCGTCTCCCGCCAAACTCGGGGTCAGGTTGTGCACGACCTAGTATAGGGTGTTCTGGCGCCTTCTGCTGGCCTGTGGATGCATGAACAGGCAGGAAACTATAAATTATGTTTAGGGTGCTGGGGGCTGAGTAGGTAAGGTGCTCTGTGTTTAGTGGTTATAGTGCTGGGGACTTAGTTCATAAGGCTCTAGCCACATCTGCTGTCCTGAAGGCATACACACATGGGCAAATAGAAAAAGTAAGAGGTGGAGGAGGAAGAAGAGGAAAGGAAGGAAGGAAAGAAAGATATCTGATTTTTGTTGTTGTTTGTTTGTTTTTTCATAAAACACCCAGCTAATTGAAACATGGTACTATTTGGTGTTTATTTGTTGAACTTGAACCAATGTACACAGGTAAATGTTCAGGTATTCTGTAGTGATATAAATAATTGATGTTTTTCTGCATGGTGAATAAAATATTTTCAGCTAGAAGTAAGTTGTGGAACACGGTGAAGGAATACATTATATTTACAGACTGTATCAAATAAAAATGATTTGATGAACTTTTTCAGAGGAAGCTTCTTGTTTCTCGAGGCACTGACACCCTCCCAGTACCCAGGAGATTCTTACTTCCATAAATACTGGATTGACAATTTTGGTTGCTCATTTCCTGCTTTCCTATGTGGAAATCATACAGCATACCCAGCAAATGGGGATGAGAAGGGAAAGGGAAGAGAAAATAAAGGAAAGGGAAGGGAAAGGAAAGGTAAGGAAAGAAAAAGGAAAAGGGAAGAGAAAGGGAATGGAAAGGATGGGAAAGGAGAAGGGAAGGGAAAGGGAAAGTGATAGGAAAGGGAAGGGAAAGAAAAGGAAAGGGAAGAGAAAGAAAAGGGAATGGAAAGGATGAGAAAGGGGAAGGGAAATGAAAGAGAAGGGGGAAGGGCAACAGAAGGGATGGGAAGGGGAAGGGGAGGGAAAGGGAAGGGAAAGGGGAACAGAAGAGATGGGAAAGGGAAGGTAAGCAAAGTAAAGGGAAAGGGCAGGGATAAGGAAAGGGAAGGGAAGGTGAAGGGAAGGGATGGGAAATGGATGGGAAGGGAAAGGAAACGGGAAGGGGAACAGAAAGAATGTGAAAGTGAAAGAAAGGGGAGGGAGAATGAAAGGGACAGGAAAGGGAAGCAAAAGGGAAGCAAAAGGGAAAATGAATTGAAGGGAACGGAAAGGAAGGAGAGGGGGAAAGGGAAGAGAAGGGAAAGGGAAGGGAAATGGTACAAGACTGGAAGGGAAGAGAAAAGAAAGGAAAGGGAAAGGAAATGGAAAGTGGATGAAAAGCACAGGGAAAGAGAAGGAAAAGGGAAGGGAAGGGAAATGGAAAGGAGGGGAAGGGAAAGGGAACAGAAGGGAAGTGGAAGGAGAGGAAGGGAAGGGAATGAAAGGGAAGGGGAAGGGAAAAGTAAGGGAAAGGGGAAAAAAAGAAAGAGGAAGAAAATGAAAGAGAAGGGAAGGGGAACGTAATGGATGGGAAAGGGAAAGGAGATGAAGGGAATAGAAGGAATGGGATAGGGAAGAAAAGGGAATGGAAAGAGAAGGGAATAAAAGGGATGGGAAAGGGAAGGGAAGAAAAAGGAAAGGAAAAAGAATAGGTAGGGAAAGGGAAGGGAAAGAAAAAGAAAGGGGAAGGGAAAAGAGGGAAAGGTAAGAAAGGGGAAAGGGGAAAAGGAAGGGATTGGAATGGAAAAGGAAAGGGAAGGGAAAAGAAAAAAGAAAAAGGGAAAGGAGAAGAACAGGGAGGAGAATGGATGGGAGGAAAAGGGAAGGGAAAGGAATGGGAAAGGGAAGTGAAGGGGAAAGGAAGGGAGGGGTGGAAAAGGAAGGGAAGGAAAGGAAATTAAGGGAAAGGAAAGAAAGGAAGGACCAGAATGGGAAGAAAAGGAACAATGATTATAGCTCTGTGGTAGTGTACATGCTTTGCATGGGTGAGGCACTGAGTTCAATAATGAACACTGAAGGAAAAGGGGAGCAGTGCAAGGGTAAAATTATACAACATGGGTTAATCTCAGTTTATGAATCAAAGTGGAAAATAAGCCAAACATTTTTTTTAAATGTCTGATTCTATTTATATGCCATTCTACAACCAAGAAAATCATACAGACAAAAAGCAGATCTGTAACCAGGAGGAAACAAGGTCAAAACAGAATGCAAAAGAGCATAAAAGGACTTTTGTTTTGTTTTGTTTTTCAAGACAGAACTTCTCTGTGTAGCCTTGGCTATCCTGGGATCTCTGTTTAGAGCAGCCTGGCCTCAAACTCACAAAGATTTTACTGCAGATGCCTCCATGAGTGCTGGGCTTACAGGCATGCACCACCATGCCCCGCTTTATAAGAGTACTTTTTATAGGGAAGAAAATGTACAATAATTTGGTTGTGGTTGTGATTATACTATTGTATATAATTGCCTAAAGCCACTGAACTGTTTGCCTAATTTTTTGCACAAAGATTATGCTTGAATAAACCACACAATTTTTATAAAAATATAACAGTAAAAAAGTATACATTTCACACTTCAGATTATAATTCATGCAAGAGTCTAAGTTTCATTTAAAAAAACAAAAGGAAAGAAAGAAATCTTCCCTTTGTTCATGTGGTCAGAAAATGGCCAAAGCCAAACATATTGTATCAGAAACTGTGGGTTAAAGTTGAAGGAACAAACTGTCCTTGAGCATTAAGATGGAAAGGGAGTTTGGGTGAAGATGCCTAATTGTGAGGTCAGAGCATGAGCAAAGTGTGTCCACAGAATCCATCATAAGCATAAGCACATTGGGGAGATCCTGTGTGGTGGCATCCTAACATTGGCTTTTATATCCAACAGGGCTGGAAATGAGGGAGGAGGATATGAAATGAAGAAATAGCCTCAGTAAGGAGAAAAAACGAGTTGTTATAAACAACAGCAAAAAATAAACAAGATTGTGTGTGTGTGTGCAAAGCCTGATTTCTCACTATTTGAGAAGACCATTACAACATGAAAAATGCAAATGCTAGATTTCTAGGCTGAATTCAGAAGTACTGAATTAGTTCACAGTTTTCAATGTGCACAGACAGAAATATAGATACATGTGAAAATATGGATAAATATATTCTCTAGCTCCACATGATGAGAACCTGGGAATACTTGTAACTCAACAGTAATAAAGATGCTAGCTGGGAGAAATTAGTCTCCACTGAGAGAAAGCAGGGTTCCCTAGAGGAATAGTTGATTACAGGGCCGCACTTGTTTATTGTGTAAGCAGCCACATATTAGACGCTCTCCACAAAGGAGAAGAAATGTGTGTTTGTATGCCAGAAATACCTTACATTGAAAAATAGTGCTACCTCAAGATCCAGCTATACCACTCCTAGGCATATATCCAAAAGATGCTCAAGTATACAACAAGGACATTTGCTCAATCATGTTTGTAGCAGCTTTATTTGTAATAACCAGAAGCTGGAAACAACCCAGATGCCACTCAGTTGAGGAATGGATATGAAATTGTGGTACATTTACAGAATGGGATATTACTCATCAATTAAAAACAAGGAAATTATGAAATTTGTGAACAAATAGTGGGAACTGGAAAATATCAACCTGAGTGAGGTATCCCAGAAGCAGAAAAACACACAGGGTATATCACTCATAAGAGGATATTAGACATATAATATAGGATAAACATACTAACATCTGTACAACTAAATAATTTTATCACCGACGAGGACTCTGGCTAAGATGCCCAATACTCATTCAGAAAGGCAAAGAAAATAGATATCAGAAGAGGGAGAAAACAGGGAACAGGACAGGAGCCTATCACAGAGGGAATCTGCAGAGTATCAGAGATGATGTTGAGACTTATAGCCAAATTTTGGGCATAGTGCAGGAAATCTTATGAAAGAAGTGTATATGACCTGAAGAGGACAGGAGCTCCACAAGGAGAGTAAGAGAACAAAAAATTCGGGGCAGAGGGGTCTTTTCTGAGACTGGTGCTCCAACCAAGGACCATTCATGGAGATAATCCTGCACAGATGTAGCCTATGTCACTTCAGTGTCCAAGTGGATTCCATAATAATGGAAGAGTCCCAGGGACTGTCTCTGACATGAACTCAGTGGCTGGCTCTCTGATCATCTCCCTCTGAGTGGGGAGGAGCCTTACAAGGCCACAGAAGAAGAAAATGCATCCACTCCTGATGAGACCTGATAGACTAGGATCAGAAGGAATGGGAAGAAGACCTCCCCTATCAGTGGACTGAGGGAGGGGCAGGGGTGGAGAAGAGGGAGGGTGGGAAAGGAGGAGGAGCTCCAGGTGGGAAACAAAGTGAATAAACTGTAATTAATAAAAATATAAATAAAAAAGGAATGATGCTCAAAGAACAATGGAAATGGGACATGTCAAAGAGACACAGAAGTGACTGGAGAGATGGCCCAGAGGTTAAGAGCACTGGTTGCTCTTCCAAAGGTCCTGAGTTCAATTCCCAGTAACCACTTGGTGGCTCAAAACCATTTGTAATGAGATCTGCTACCCTCTTCTGTCCTGCAGGCATATGTGCAGGAAGAACACTGTATAGATAAGAAAAATTCTTTTAAAAAAAAGAGAGAGTAGGCAAAGAAGGCAAATATATGAGCTCTCATTGGTCAAATGACAAAACATTTTAAACATCAAAATGGTCTGAATATCTACATCCTCCCCAAATTCCTATGTTGAGGTCCTAATGCCTGAAGTAACAGAACTGCATGAGATCTTTGGGAGGTACTTAGGTTTTGGAGGTGAAGTCCTTATAAAGAGGTTCATAACCTTATTAAAGAGATCCTATAAAATCATGTGGCCCTTTAGGCCACTGAGGTTAAAGTGAGAACAGTACTGTAGACAAGCATGCCACCAAGTAGACTTCATATTTTAACTTTAGACTTTCCAGAGTTTACAACTGTGAACAGTAAAGCCTTTGTTTATGAATCATTTGTCATGTAGCCCTAGAAGACAAAAAAAAAAATAACAGTACAGTCCAATACAGAAGGCACATAAATCATCAATCCATACTGATGTAAGAGCATGGCAAATGCATTAACATTCTGATGAGGACCAAGACACAGAGTGTCAGGGTACTTATGGGGGTGCAGGGTATTATTTCTGTAGTAGAAAAGCCTTGCAGATACGGATTACCAGTAATCAAAGTGAAAGTATGTACCACCTGATAAGACACAGTGTGTGAAACTGTTGTGATATCCTTGTCTAAGTGTATGCAACAATCCATGACAGCACAGAGAGCTGAGAGACCGTCTACAAAGATATCTGACCTGGGATACTAGCTATATAATACATGATAACCATGGTACAACTCACAAATAAACTAACATAGAGGGTGCAAGAGAGGACACTTGATTCCCACTAAAAAGAGGAAATAAAATAGATATCACAGACATGAGAAGTGGAGGGAGAGAGAAAGTGAGTGGGAGAAGGAGGTGAAGAGAGGAACAGGACGGGGGATAGGGAAAGGTGGGGATGAGGGGTGAGAGGGCTAGGAGAGAAGGGAAATTGGTGTTGGGCATCTCTGAGACAAGATGAAGACCTGGAATTTTGGAGGTACCTGGGAAGATACGGGGCTCCTGTCTGGGGCTCCTAGCAGCAAGGATATTGAGACTGAAGTGGACACAGCCCAGAGCCAGTGGAGGGAGGGGGACACCATCAAATTCACAAAACACTTGACCCAAATTTCTTCACCTACAAGATATGCAGGAATAAAAGATGGAACAGAGATTGAAGAAATGGTAACCAATGACTGGCACAACCTGAGACCCAACCCATGGGAGAGACCCAACTTCTGACACTATTAATAATAATTTGCTATGCTTGTAGACAGGAGGATAGCATAACTATCATCTGAGAGGCTTCATCCAGCATGTAATGGAAACAGTTGCAGAGTCCCACAGCCAAAGAAACATTAGGCAACAACTCAAGGAGTCTTGTGAAAGAGTCAGAGGAAGGATTGAGGAGCTGGAGGGGTAGGACACCATAAGAACTACACAGCCAGCTCACCTGTGACAGTGGGGTCTCATAGAGACGGAACCACCAACAAAAGAACATGCCTGGAGTAGTCCTAGGCCCCTTACACATATGAAACTGATGGGCTGCTTGTCCTCAAGTGGATCTCCTAACAAAAGCAGGAACTGTCTCTGCCTTGGACTCTGTTTCCCCCTTCTGGATTCCATTGCCCTAGCAGGGCTGCCTTGTCTTGCCTCAGTGAAAGCAGAGGTACTTAATCCTGATGTAACTTGATGTCCCAGGGTGGGTTGGTTGGGGGGGGGATTTATGGGAAAAATGGGTGGGAGGGTGGAACTGGGAGAAGAGGAAGGAGTGGGGTTGTGAGTGGGATGTAAAATGAACACATAAATAAATTAATGAAGAAAAAATATAACTGACCTGTAGTCATTCAAAGTGACAAGATTATGAAAATGATGAAGGAAATGTTCCATACTGAAAGAGACTATAAAGACAAAAACAATGCAACACTTAAATGCACCATCTTCCTTCGACTTATATGTGAGTAATATCATAGTCAACAAAACCCAAATTAAATGGAATACTGTGTCAGCATGAACTTCCTATTTTGATAACTGCACTGTCCTGTAGGACAACGTTCTTGTTTGTAAAAAATTGACACTAAACCATTCTGAGTGACAGGGCATCAGGTTATCAGCTTCCTCTCAAAATGTCAGAAGTAAAAAACAATTAACTGTGTACCATACTTGGAACTTTTTTAAGTTACTGTTTCAAAATTGTTGTGGGGGAAGCTGGGCAAGGTTTCAATCCCAGCATTTGGAAGGCAGAGGAAGGATGATCTCTGTAGGTTCAAGACCAGCCTGGTCTACATAGGGAAGCCCAGGGCAGCCAGGGCTCTGTATACAGAATTTGTCTCAAAACAAAAACAAAAACAAAAAAATAAAATTGTTGTAGGGGGAAGATCAATGTAACTAAAAACTGAACAAGATTAAAACAAACTGATTCTCCACACTGGCAGTCTGGGTAAGGCTATGTCTGTAAGAAATTGACAAGTGAAATGACACGACATTTTGGAGCAGCAAGAAGATTCTCTAAATACAGCACAATGTCTTCTTTTTTTAGTGTGTGTGTGTGTGTGTGTGTGTGTGTGTGTGTGTGTGTTCATGACTCGGGTGAAGCATGCATACTATGAAACACATAGGAAGGTCAGAAGACAACTATGTGCAATCACTTCTTGCCTTCCAACTTTTCATAATTCAGGAATTGAACTCAGGTCTCCAGGCTTGCCCAGCAAGAGCCTTTATCTGCTGAGTCATCTCACTGACTTGCAAGGAGTGACTCCAATTAGGTAGTAGTGAGAAAAAATGTGAACAATCCCTTGTTTAAAAAAAATTCTTAGGGGTGAATAAATAATAAAAAAAGAGTTGAGCAGAACATTGGTATCCTAGTGCTTCCAATGACTAACAATCAGCAAAACACAACCTAAGCACCACTTGAGACAAGGGCCTGCAGGGTTGGTAGCTAAAATTCCTTGCAAGGGTTGCCAGAGCCCACCAGTAGAGTCAAGGGTTCTTGAGTTGGGAGTGAAGATGAAAATTAATAAAAAAAACACACAGCATAGAGGAGACTTTTTTAAGAGGTTCCGGACTTGGCAGCCACAGCAGCAAGCTGCAAGCAGCAGCCTTAGCAGCAGCAGCTGTAAGCGGCAAGCAGCCAGCCCAACTGACTGCAGAGAGTTTTTAAGCCAGAGTAAAAACATCTCAGAACAATGGGTTAAATTCACACAAGGGGGTGAAATAAGAGGTGTGATCTTCACAAGCTATCCCACCTGCTGTCACAAACAAAAGGAGATGGACTTGCAAGTTCTTCTCTGCCATTAGTAAAGGCCTGCTAAAAGCCATCTCTCCACCAAGATTTAAATATCAAAGCAGGCCACTGGAGTCATGGCTCCCGACAGACTTCCACAATCAGGAGTATACAGGGTTCACACAGGCTTATTTTCCTGTTTGTATGTCCTTGTGTTGCTATGCATAGATAAGCACGATGTAATAACAAGTTTACTGTAGAGCCTGGAGAGCTCTTTTATTTCAGGGTAATTCCAGTTTTACCCTTTCAGCTGCTTTGATATTTAGTCTCAGCAGAAAGACTGCTTTTACCAGGCCTTCACTGAAGTCAGGGAACAATTTGCAAGTCCATCTCCTTTTGTTTGTGACAGCAGGTGGGATAGCTTGTGAGGGTCACACCTCTTCCTCAGTCTCCTTGTGCAAATTAACCTATTGTTCTGAGATGTTTTACTGGCTAAAAGTAACTCCTGACAATTAAAGAGGTCAGAAGGCTGGAGGCAGAGGGAGGAGGCAGAGATTTGAGACTTGCTGCTGGCACTGCTTGCTGCAGCAGCCTGCCTTTTGCTGTGTGCTGTGTGTTTATTTTATTAATATTAATCCTCACTCCTGACTCAAGAACCGTTCGACTCTGCTGGCTGGCTCTGGCAGAAGTCCATCAAAGTATAAACAGCAGTGTATCTACCAAACTGTTCGTCATGAAGAATTCTCTGATGAATAAAGGGAACAATCAAATCATGTGAAAGCTAAGTGAGAGAGAGCACCTGCAGTGGTTGGCTGGCTGTCTTTTATTTAAGAAGCATCATTTCATTCTGGAACGAAGGCACATACATTCTGAAACAATGTTCCTAGAAATGTGCAAGGCTCCTGTCGCCTTTCCCAGTACATTCATTAGACTGGGATGTCCAAGCTCCCCCACCCCACCCGTCCTAGGGCAGGATGGATGCAGCAATGGACTCTCTGCATCCCCTTTCCTGGAGGACTGGCCCCAGCATCACTCTTCAGTGTGCTCCTGCCCTCCCAACCCCAGCGGCAGGAGGGCGCTGTCCTGGGTACCAGCAGCCTCCACAGAAGCTCTTGGCAGAACATGGGCGGGCTCTCCTGACTCGTCCAGCCCTCCAGCTCCTGGATGCAATGCGGAGGCCTCGCCCCGCGACCGCCGTCCAGCGGGTCCCTCCCACGCGCCTACAGCCAGCCAGGCTTGGCTGCTCCTCGAAGGATGACACCCGTGGACCCGCTGCTCCTCCACCGTGAGACCCAACTGTCTCTCCTCCCCGCCCCCCAGCCACTATGCCAGGCCCAGCACCACCTGGTCCATTGGATGGCTGCTGGGGGCTGATGCGGAGCCCAGAGGAGGAGGCGGGGGGCGGGGGGAGCCCGAGGGCGAAGGCAGAGCCAGGGGGAAGAGGGAGGCGGAGCTTGGGGGCGGAGGCGGAGCCCAAGGGGGTGGAGGCGACACCAGGGAGACTTAGGCAGAAACTGGAGCCGGGCGGGGGCAGAGACCTGGGGCAGAGGGGAGGAGCCCGGGAGCTGGGGTGGAGCCCGGGGCGGAGACGGAGCCCGGGATGGAGGAGGAGGCCGGGGGATGGGGGAGGCCAAGCCCGAGGCAGAGGGAGGAGGAGCTTTCGGAGGTGGAGGCGGAGCCCGGGGAAGAAGTGAGACGGAGCCCGAGGAGCAGAGGCGGAACCTAGTGGGGCGGAGGCGGAGCCTAGTTTGGGCGGAGACGGAACCCGGGAGCGGAGGCGGAGCCCAGGAGGCGGCGCCTGCCCCACACCCTTACCTGGCTTCTCCCAGTCTCAGCCTACCATGATGAAGTAGTGAGCTAACCTAGCCACGACTGCCGCAACCGCGCCTGGGAAGAGGGTTCCTGTCGCCAACGCTCGCCACCGCCGCCCACCAGGCCCAGGACGAGCTCAGCGTTTTCCCTTCAGCTTCTGTAGCCATAGCAATGGCTCCTGCATCAAGCTTGACAATCGAGGTGCTCGCTGCGCCTCGCGAAAGCTCCTCCTCCGCTCCACCGGAGTAGGTTCTGCCTTCTGGGTCGGGGCGCTGTGAGGCCTGAAATTTCTGAAATCTTGTTATTAATTTTACAGGACAAAAGGATCTTTGAGATAAGTGTACTTCAAATCATTTCTCTCCTGTTTTCAAACGCCTTGTCTTAGTCACTTTTCTATCACTGCAAAGATATCATGACCAAGGCTGCTCACAGAATTAAGAGTTGGTTGGGTACCTCAAGTTTCAGAGGGTAAATCCATGACCATCATGGCAGAGACTATGGTGGCAGACAGGAATGGCAGGCAGAGAACCAGAGAGAACAGTGGCTGAGAGCCTACATCCTGATCTACAAGTATGAGGCAAAGAGCTAACTGAGAATGGTGTGGGATTTTAAAACCTCAAAGCTCACCCACAGTAACACACCTCTTCAACAAGATAATACTTACTAATTTATCTAAAACAGTTGCACCAAATGGGGACCAGATTTTCAAACGTATGAGATTGTAGGGGTCATTTTCATTTAAACAACCACACTCTTCAATAGCTTCCTATGTAGCCACGAATTAAGATAAAAAAAATGTCAATGTCCCAAAGCATCCCAGGCACTCAGATTCTTGTGCAGTTTTGTTGTTGCTGCTGTTTTGTTTTTGAGACAGTTTCAAATAGTCCAGGTTGACCTTCATTCCTGACCTTCCTGATGCTCCATTTACAGGCATGTGTCACCACAATTGATTTATGATCTTGTTTGTTTGTTTGTTTTGTTGTTTTGTTTCGCTTTTCAAGACAAGGTTTCCCTGTGTAGATTTGGCTTTGTAGACCAAGATGGCCTCAAACTCACAGAGATTCGGTGTGTTTGACCTCTTTTTTTCTTCTTCTTCTTCTTTTTTTTTTTTTTTTTTTGAGGGAGCTATTTTTATCTTTTGCGTAGATGAGTGATAAGAGTATTTTACTTGCACGTATATAAGCATACCACATGAGTGCCTTATATTCCAGGAGGTCATATGGCATCAAATTCCCTAAAACAGGAGCTACAGAAGATGGTCAGCCACCATGTACAAGTTAGGAACTCTGGGGGAAAAAAAGAGAGAATGTTTTGATTTAAGATTTATTATTTATTATGTATACAATGTTGTGTTTGCATGTACACCTGCACGACAGAAAAGGACACCAGATATCATTATAGATGGTTGTGAGCCACCGTGTGGTTCCTGGGAATTGAACTCATGACCTCTGGAAGAGGAGCCAGTGCTCTTAACATCTGAGCCATCTCTCCAGCCCCACAGAAAGTATTTTTCATCACTAAGCCATGTCTTCAGCCCCTCTGGCTTCCTTTTTAATCATTATTATTATTATTATTAATTTCTTCTTCTCTATTATATTCAAAACAAATTCGCCTTCTTTCTTTTCCCCTACTGAACTAAAATGTTCTCAACTTTGGGCCCTTGAATAAATGTATTCTTTATCTCTTCTAGGGTGTTAGGTCCCCTTTGCTTTTCTTTAGGTTTCATAGTGGATTTTATAGTGATGTATACATTTCTATGCATGGTCTTTGGTGGATTACCCCACAAGACTGTAAACTTATAGAGAAAGAATAGTGTTTGCATGAATCATTTTTTTTGTGTGTGTGTTCAGGACTTAGCACAGTACTGGGTACCTAATTCACAAACAGTAACTATCTGTGGAAGGACAAATACTCTTTTAAACAGTAAATGCCTTTAAAAAGTCTTCATAATCTGATAGTAATAAAGAATTCCCACCTAGAGGATGGGAGCATATAGCATTTTATTTGTTAATGCCAGCCATTGTATCAATTGTAATAAACTTCTCCTGAAGTCTTTATCTTGTTCTGTTACTGCTGTTATAAGGACAGCCTCCTCCATGCCTGTTGCCTTCTCTATGTTCTCTTTCATTTATCCCATAGAAAATTACTTCCTTTAAGCTTTAGTGAGGTTTAGCATCTGGCTTTATCATATGCAAAGACTATCTGTATCTACCTGTTTTGTGCAGAAGCTAGGAATACAGCTAAGAATACATTTGCTTCACATATATGAGGTAAAGAAGGAGGAGGAGGAGAAGAAAGAAAAGGAACAGGAGAAGCAAAACATTGCTTTTCTTTATGCAGAAGCTCTGCCTTAAACACAGGGGTTAACAGTTTACCTTTCTCAGCCTTCCAAACAAGATAGAAATTACAGATACAGCAACAGTGCTATTTATTTGGTGTTAGTTTTTAACCTGTTTCCTCTCTTGACATTCATTGCTTACCTGCTTTATACGTAGTTGATTTTATGTACATGTTCATTTTCTGGGACATCATCTGTATTTTCAATAGGTTTTATGGGAGGTTAGGTCCTCAGAAAATGTCCTGAGCTTTGCACCCTGCCATACCTATCCCTAGGAGACCATATCTGCAAAGCTGATTATGTCCTCTTTGTATATCATTTGATGTTATGACTTCAGGATGCATCTAGAACCTTGTTTTCAACAAAATGTTGTAAACATGCCCTAAGCTTACCAGGCATTTTGTGCCTCATGAAAAAAAAAATCATAAAATTTCTTGTCTGAAAAGAGCATCTGAGATCATTATACAAAGCACTTAGTTACTTTCATTTTGGTCACTAACATTATTAGTACTTCTTATTGTTTTTCATTAGTTTTCTAGAGACCCAAATATGACAACCCTAATGTAAGGGACTCTGTACACACTATTAACTAAGAAATAAAACCACACATTCAAAACAAGCAAAACCTCCAAATATTGAGAAGAATTAGGTTTAGATTTGGGGCCCAAAAATAATTCAGTTGAAATGTGAGGAAGACATTAAAACACCATTATTCAGCAAGCTTTTAGAGTATATATATTATTAATATATATTAATAATATATATATATTTAGAATATATATATATATATATATATATATATATATATATATATATCTCTCTCTCTCTCAGCACATCCTCACTACCCTCACTACTCTCACTGGAGCCTGTGGAGCATGACTCAAACTTCCCTAAATTGGGAAAGTCTAGAAGGATAGAAGGATTCTGTCCCATGTCTTCAGTCAGTTCCAGAGACAACAACAACAACAACAAAAAATTGGCAGCGAGAGACAAAACAGTTAAACAAGACACAAACAGCTAGATCCCATTGCTTGTGCAGCAGAAAAATACACAGACCCAGACAGCATATCCTACCACTCCTGCAGTGGAAAAACTGAAAGTAAGACATCAGTAAATTAGTGCTGCAGGAGCTACCTGCATTGTCCTTGTCCAAAGATCCAGAGATCACAGAAAACTGGGTACTCTACCACCTTTTACAGATAGGGGCACATTCATCCTCTCTGAGGTCCAGAGATCACAGAAAACTCGGTGCTCAACTCCCTTTACAGATGTGCCCTTTGGGGGGGGGTCTGAAAATCTTCCAGGCCCCCTGTGGCCCATAGCTGTCCAAAGCATCAGCTCTAAACTTTCTGACTACACAGATTACACATTTTTCCCCAAGGCCCTAAAAAAGAAACTAGAGAAACACAGAGACAGACACAGACAGAGTGCTCACTTACTAGCTGTTGTTCAGCAACATGTGCCTGGGGTGCTTGGGAGACTTGAGGATCCAATATGAGAACCCATATATTATGGCCAGATCTTAGGGTCACCAAAGATCATCAGGAGCCGGATGACATACGCAAGAGTGAAGAGTTTTATTTGGGCTTAAGCTGGGTCTCTCCATCATTACAAACACATTGGATCAGAGAGGAGAGCCCTGAGCAGCTGCATGGTGGGGTTTTGATTGGGGTTTTAGGAAGGACCAGGAAGTTCCAGTTTAACAGTTACAGGATTAGATGGCTTTCAGCAAGGGCAAGCTTTTTACAAAGTGATTGGCTAGCTAACATGACTAACATTGAGTATGCTATCTCTAGGCCTCAGGAATGTTATGTATTTTTTGTGTCATTAAATGTTCTACTACAAGGTTGGTAGGGTACTCAGCACAAATGCCCCACTTTGAAATGAGATACCTTCCCATCCTTGTGGTTATCCTCAGGTTGTTCCTTGGGTAGGTAATATTATGACCTTGTTTTTGGAATTGGTGACCTATGGCCTAGTTCCTGCTGACCTTATGGTTGAGTCACTATTCTAGTGACCTTTAGGTGCCTTTTTTAGGCCTAGTTCCTGGTGACTTTGGGGATGTCAGGTAGGTTCTCTCAGTTCTAAAAGATCCATTTGGATTTTGTGGGGGTTTATAAATGGTTTATGTCCTATGTCAGAGAGCACTCAAATATTAAGCTGTGATATAGAAGAGTAGAACTGATGATGTGAAGGATTTACTATTGCTGAGAAACTAGTGGTCCTAGTTAGATTTTACCAGAGGGAAGGCTGTCTGTAAAACACTCCACAGATAAGTAATATGCTAACCAGGCCTGTTAGAGATTAGGACCTGGAACATACATGTTTGCTCACCAGGATTATCTAGAAATGTGGCAGAGTGAGGTTTTTTAGTTTGTTACTTCCCAATGTGTATTTATTAATTTATGAATGCGAGTGAAAACAGACCAGATTGGTGGGTGTACAGTTTAGGTGAGGTAACTTGGTCTAGTGAATATTGAATTTTGAATTAAGAGACTGTCCTATGCCCATATGTACAATCCTCATTGACACAGTTCTGTTAGTCCAAATTTGAGATACAGGCTATTGGCTAAAGCTTTGTCAGGTTACAGGTCTCAGCAGCTAATACTGTACACAGGGACAACATCAAACAGTATCTTACTAATGGCTTTCCCTCTACAAGAGAACGGCCTGTGTTTTTCCAAGTCAGTATGCCTATGTGTTTTCCTTTTCAACTCTGAGGTTAAGAGCACTGGATGCTCTTCCAGAGGTTAGGAGTTCAATTACCACCAACAACATGGTGGCTCACAACATCTATAATGAGATCTGGTGCTCTCTTCTGGTGTGCAAGTGTACATGCATGCAGGACACTGTATACATAATGAATAAATAAATAAGTCGGTTGTTGGTATTAATAAATTTTATTTTGTTGATGCATCACTGCTCTAGTCCTTTATTAGTTAATATTCTCTGATAATCCCCAGTCATTAAGAATTTCATTCCTTTTTCTCTAGTGCTTTGATTTTTGTTTTTGTTTAAAGCAATGTCTCCTGTAGATCAGACTTTCACATGTTATGTAGTTTACACTTTATTTAAACACTGGATGCTACCTCTACTGCCCAGTCAGGTAATCAATTTTAGATGGTCAGTAAAAGTGAAAAGTGTACACTTAGAGCTGTGAGTCATACACAAAGAGAATCAAGAATATGAATTAGTTGCCAAACTTGTTTCTGGAAAGCAAATTTCTACAGTTACACTAGTTCAAACACACAGAAGATCTGGACAAAGTGGTGTGGTAGTGCCTAACAGGAATGTTTTCCCCTCCCCTCATTTGAAAACGCACAACCTGAGAGAAAAGGTGTGAGTAATAGCTTGTGTGCTCTAATATATACTTGAAGTCCCTGAAGAATATTGGACCATAAAGCCATTTTCAACTTTTAAAAATAATTTTTGAGATTATAATGAAATCATTTCAACCTACTCATCCTTCTCTACTGTTAAGTTTCAAATGCTGGGATGAATGGTTGAGGCACCTACTTAACAAAACAAAGCAGACCTGGCTGTCAGGTTGTCCCAGCATCCCTAAGTCCTTACCTTGGATATTCACACTTCCTTGGATTAACACCTCCGTGGACATGCACACCTTCCTGGAAATTCACACCTCCTTGGACATTCATACCTCCTTGCAGGCTCTCACCTACTTGCATGCTCTCACCCCCTATCAGACTCACACCTCTTGTGACATGCACACCTCCTTGCCCACTCACACATTCTTGTATATTCACAACTCTATGGACATAAACACCTCCTTGGACATTCACAATTCCATGAACATTTAAACATCCTTGGACATTCACACCTCCTTGGACATTCACACCTCTTTGCAGGCTCAACTTTCTTGCAGGCTCTCAGCTCCTTGCAGGCTCACCCCTCCTTGTAGGCTCACAACTCCTTGCAGACTCTTGCCTCTTTGCAGGCTCTCACCCCCTATCAGACTCACACCTCCTTTGACATGCACACCTCCTTGCCCGCTCACACCTCCTTGCCTGCTCACATCGCCATTGTCCATATGAGCTTAATATCGAAAACAAAATAAGGATGGATGTCATAATGCATGAATAAATTGTTGACACCTGTTAAAATCCCCTACCCTCTTCAACTAATCTCGTATAACTGAATGTAAGTTGGTTGGTCAAAGATCTTAACAAATATTTGCTTCAAACAGATTTCCTTCAGAATGAATTCTTTCAGGTTCTCAAAGTATCTACTGTGATATGCAAAGGCTTCAGCAGGTTGCTTACACACTCTGAAACTGTGTTTAAGTGCATAGTCCCTAGGAAAGCCATAGACTTCCCAATAGCTTATTCATAGTTTGTTCCCCCAAAATATGATGGTTTCATACCATGACTTCTGTTCCCCTAAACATAATGACTGTCCCAAGTTAAAATTTCTGTTCCCTAAGACATAATATGTCTTCCTAACCACAAAAGAACAAATGGATATGATCGGTTCTACTGTAAAGCCTACATTTTGCATCAGGTAACATCATCAATACATAAAGACATCACATATCCCTAAACATTGCTTGATGGGAAAAAAAAAATTTGTAAGACAGCACAGACAGTTTTGATTTTTCAAGCTCAGAACCTCTGTAATTTTCTGTCTCCGTGGGTGTGTAAGTGTCACACTTGAGCTCCAAAGATTGTTATGTGGCCCTAATCAACCAGTAGTGCCTGGGTAACAATAAATTTTTGTCATTTGCATTGAACTAGTGTTTGAGTTGTATTGAGTGGACTGAAGGATACAGAGGCCTTACCATATTGGTTGTATTCATAAGGTTTCTCTCCAGTATGGGAGAGACCAGGACCAGAACCAGGACCAGTATTCTCCTGTTTCACTGTCTCCTAATTAATCTGCAAACCAGCAGAGGGCACTGGCTCTGAGCCGCCACTGGTGGTGGGAATAGAACTCTGGACCTCTGGAAGAGGACCTGGTGCTCTTAACCTCTGAGCAGTCCTGGTAGCCATCCTTCTCTTCTGCTGCAGTTCTTTTCATCTTCATACCTTCTCCTGTGTCTCTGAGCACTCTCTTGGTGATAGGAGGCAACTTCTCCATCATTTCTCTCTGGAATGGTTCATGGTTTCATGAGCAGAGCCTGCAGGGCTGGTGGCTCCCAGAAAGAACCCATGAGGGGGAGGCTCGGGCCAGGTGACTCCAGGAAGAGACCATGCTCCCTTAGCCGCGTTCCAGATGGAACTCGGAACTCCGGTTGCCAGGTAACCAAAGGCCAGAAGCATCAAGAGCAGCCTGGACAGACCAGCCAGTCTGGAGGAGCTGGGGAGGTGAGTCTGTTCTGCTTCCAGACCTCCAGGGGCTCAGGCCCCGGAGAAGCCAGCGGTGGTCACCTGGGCCACTGCTGGAGACATGTGGTGCGCTCCTTGACAGGTTTCTGGCATGTTCCTCGCTGGGAGACCAAGGTAACCAGGGTTGCCCTGCGGCGGGGGAACTTTTTGGTCCACCCCCATCCCCCATCCACTGCTGGGGCAGCCTGGGCGAGTGTCCTGTGGATCCCCTATTTGCCCACCGTTGTGTAGAGAGACGACAGAGTGTCCCTCTGCTTCTTTTGGCCCTTTACCCAAAGTTTTCAACCACGGTGGTGGTTCTGGAACTGATCCTGAAAAGGCAGGCGAGCGGCTCTACCAGGGATCCAAACCTCAGACCCTCAGAACCTCAGACCCAGGTATAGATCCTTCAGGCCTGACTGTGAGGAGGACCAGCAGACAAAGACGTGAATGGGCTTGGGACAGAGAGGGAGGTGAGTGGGGAGGGGCGTTTGGGGTGGCCAGGGTGGAGGACCAGTAATGGCCATGAGCCCTGCCTTTGGGGTTCTCTCCCTAGGGACTGTCCCTGCAACATCACTGGCTCATGGAGGACAGAGGTCTCCCACCGGTCTCCTGGGTTTTGAGCAGCAGAGGGAGGAACAGGAGAGGAAGAGTCCTGGGGGATACCCATGTACCCAGCAGCCCAGAAGCAAGGCCAGGCTGCCCACCCCTCTTCCTGTCTGCCCTGCTCTCGCCCACAGGGCTTTCTTCTCGTTCCTGTCCCAGTGGCTGCAGAAATACCCTCAGGATTTTTGTGGGGCCCTGGACCTGGCCGTCGTGAGGCGGGTGCTGGACTATGCCAGGATCCATGTGCCCACCACAGAGGTGGACCGCCAGGCCAGGCAGATCCTCTGGGAAATGGAGGAGGAGGAGTCCAAGAGGCTGAAGTTCCATGAGGAGGAGGAAGAGAAGGAGGGTGAGGAACTCAGGGGAGGCGCCTGTCAAGCTGGAGGCTGGTTCTAACCCAAGGTCACACAGCCCCAAGTCTTGAAGCTTTGACCAGGGGAGCAGAGCAGGACTTCTGTCAGCTCAACCGTCCTGCACGCAGGACAGCAGACTGCACCTTCCCCAGGAACAGTACCAGGACCCAGCTCTGTGGGCACTAAAACCGTGTAATTTGAGATATAGAGTACATTTTTGGGGGGATCATATAAATGTATGATATTTCTACATAGCCCATGCATGTTTTAGAACTCAGTCTTTGGAGCTGGGCATGGTGGCACACACCTGTAATCCCAGCACTCAGGGAAGAAGAGACCTAAATTTGAGGCAAGCCAGGTCTACAAAGTAAGTCTAGGACAGCCAGAAATACACACAAGGAAATTCTGTCTAAAAAACAAACAAATGAATGAACAAACAAACACAAAAGAGAGCTCACTCTGTGGACCAAGCTGACCACAATCTCGGAAAGATTAGCTTGCCATGGAATCCCAGGTCTAGGATGACAAGGACACACCTCATACTTTTTTAAATGACCTATTCTTGAATCAAGGAATGAAAGGATAAAATAAGATGTACAAAGGTTCCATTTTTCTTTTAATGAACAGTAATAAGTCTTCAAAATCTACATTGATTTACACTTGCAAATCATTTCTGATGTTGTCAATAAGTGGGTTTTCTCCTTTACTTTAATTTCATCCATTGAAAAATGTTTGTATGTATGTGCCAGTGAGAAGAAAATTTATTGCTCTTTACTATCTGTTTACATCCCACACATGAGTTTTTGACATGAAACTCAGAGTCCTTTGGCCAGTGAAAAAAATGGCTCTTGCTTAGGTTTAAAAATGATTTATGTATGTGCTGCTGTGTGAATTTGTGTATACAATAGCCCAAGTATAGAAATATTAGAAAAAAATCTATAGGAGTAATATGGGCTACCCAGAAATTGTGCCCAAATCATCAGGCTTAGAAACAACCAACGATGCCCACTGAGACAATTCTGTGACATTCACTTGTAGATCAGAGAAAGTGTTATGAATATGTCTTTACTCCTAAGAATGAATTAACACATTCCAAAACACGACAGCATTATATTATTTTAATTTGAAAATAGTATTTATTATTCAAATTATTTCATGTTCTTCCATCCTTATATGAGAATAGGTTTATAATCCAAATAGAAGAAGCTCAATGAACTCACCTGGATATGTTTGTGGTTAGCAAAACTGGCAACATGATGTTGAACATCATATAACAATGAACAAAATAAAATCCACAAAGCTGTCACCAAGTCTTCACACATCTGTCATGGCCTAAGAACCCATAGCCACATTACACACACACACACACACACACACACACACACACACAAACACACACACACACCATGCTTTTTTGAAATAAATATCATTGCTGTTACATTATTTAGCACCTCTAGATAATTCTTGCAGAAGGCAGTACTTCAACATTAGGTGCCATATAGTAACTAATGGAAACATGAAGAAGAATGGAACTTTAAACAATATATATATGTGTATATATATATATATATATATATATATATATATATATATATATACACACACAGTCATACATACATACTATTAAGCATTTTAACATTAACATTGGTAAAAATAGAACACATTGGGGAACATCTTCCACCATTGAACGTGTACTCAGAAGGCTAACACATGAGAATCAAGATTTCAAATGTGGTTTTGCCTAATTACTGGCATCCAAATCAGGCTTGACAAGAAACATCTTAAAGGAATTTGTGAAAATGAAAAACAAAAGCACCATGCTTTCTCAGAGACCCTTCCTTGAAAAGCATGATTACACACTACCTGACATAAATAAGCAATGGATCACATAGATGATGGGAATCCCATTCTATACTTTGCATCAGAAAAATACCTATCACCAAGTGGAAATGTATTAGATCAACAGCAGCCACAGAAAGAATATCAGAATGAACTAATAAACTTCTGTGATTGGATTTGATATACATACAGCAAACTTCAATAGCTACTCCATTGTTTCAAAATATAGAACACAACCACAGTCGGTGACCTCCTCCATTACATTATAAGTGAACATAGTAAATAATTTACTTCATCCAAGGCCATGTTTCTTTTCATGATTAGATTATTAGGGTGTACAGATATTAGCACGTTTATCCTGTATTATATGTCTAATACTCACTTATGAGTGAGTATATACCCTGTGTGTCTTTCTGCTTCTAGGATGCCTCACTTAGGATGATCTTTTCTAGATCCCACCATTTGCCTATCAATTTCATGATTTTCTTATTTTTAAATGCTGAGTAGTATTCCCTTGTGTAAATGTACCCCAATTTCTGTATCCATTCCTCAACTGAGTGGCACCTGGGTTTTTTCCAGCTTGTGGCTATTACAAATAAAGTAGCTACAAACATGGTCAAGCAAATGTCCTTGTATACTTCATCAAATTTTGGATATATGCCTAGGAATGGTATAGCTGGATCTTGAGGTAGCACTATTCCTAATTTTCTGAGAAATTACCACATTGATTTCTAAAGTGGTTGTACAAGTTTACATTACCACCAGAAGTGGAGGACTGTTTCCCTTTCTTCACATCTTCTCCAGCATGTGTTGTCACTTGAGTTTTGATCTTATCCATTCTAATGGGTGTAATGTGAAATCTTGGGATCATTTTGATTTGCATTTCCCTTATGACTAAGGAATACTTTTGAGGGGACAGGAGTTCCACAAGGAGAGCAACAGATGAAAAAATACTGGGCACAGGGGTCTTTTCTGAGACTGATACTCCAATTGAGTACCACGCATGGAAATAACCTAGAACCCCTATAACCTGTGCCCAGTGAGTTCCCTACTAATGTGAACAGGAGCTGTCTCTGACATGAATTCAGTGGCTGGCTCTTTGATCACCTCCCCCTGAGGGGGGAGCAGGCCACAGAGCAGGACAATGCAGTCAGTTCTGATGAGACCTGATAGGCTAGGGTCAGATGGAAGTGGAGGAGGACCTCCCCTATCAGTGGACTTGAGGGTGGGAATGGGAGGAAGTTTGGAGGGAGGGTAAAGGAGAGGATGAAGGATGGGGCTACAGTGTGGATACAATGTGAATAAACTGTAATTTATAAAAAATATAAATAAAAATTTAAAAAGTAATAAAAGGAAACGATCTTCTGTTATTAGAAGGTTTTGTTTACATCCCAGGATGTTGTTTTTTGAGAAAGAGATTCTCTGTATGCCCTTGACTGACCTGTCCTGCTTTCTAGACCAGGCAGGCCTTGAACTAACACAGATCCATCTCCCTCTGCCAGTCATAATGCTGGTATTAAAGGCATTTGCTAACAGTCCAGGCTTTGATTTTTTCTTTTAATTTAATATTTAATTTAATTTAATGTGTTTTAATTTTGAGGAATGGTATCTCAGTGTCATCATTGCCAGTCCAGGACTCTCTTTGTAAACCAGGCTAACCTTGAACTCACCGAGACCCACCTTCATCTGCCTCCAAACTGCTGGGACTAAGGATGTGTGCCACCATGCCTGAGCAAGACTTTCTTATACCCTAGGCACACTATGCGATTTCAGACATATCTAATCATGCGGGTGCAAAGGAACCTGTTTTTTTAGACAAGGTTTCTCTCTGTAGCCATGCATATCCTAGACTTACTTTGAGAACCAGGGTGACATTGAACTCACACAGCAGCATGCTTGTGTCTCCTGGAGAGATGGGATTAGAGACATGTGCCAACATGCCTGGCTCAGATTTTTTTGTTTTAATCTTATTTTTGTTTTGTTTTTTTAAGACCGGGTTTCATTGTGTAGGCCTGTCTAGCCTGGACTCTTTTTGCCAACCAGACAGACAATGAACTCACAGAGATTGGTCTGTGTCTGCCTCTCATGTGCCTTGATTAAAGGCTTATGCAAGCACACCTGGCAGCACCTTAGGCTTTTAAGGATTTGTTTAAGGGAGGGATTCATATATCCTAATCTTTTTATAAGGTTTCTGAGTCGGTGGATGAGGGGACCTCTGATTATTATTATCAGTGTGTGTTTGTCTGTAGGTGCATAGATGTTAAATCAGTCATTGCTTCCTTTCTCACAGTGCATCTCAGAGCAGAGCTTTTATTCTCAGGACTAAGAAATTTTATTTCATATTCTTAGAAAAATATCTCTTAGCCTACTTGTGTGTGTGAGGGTGTGATATACCCTGGATCTGGATTCACAGATAGTAGTAGGTGTTAGGGATTGAACCTAGGTTCACCTCGAAGAGTAGACAGTGCTTTATCCACTGTTCATTATGTAATTTAAAAAATATAGTATAATCACTGTCAAACAAAATGGTACAATTCATCAGATAGTGACATTTTTGGAGTGAATAAAACTCAGATATGCTCCTCCCACTGCCTGTAAGAATGCTGGGATGACAAGCGGGTGCCGCCTCATCCATCTTTTTTTTAATATTTGAGAGAGAATTATTATCTATGTCTGACTCCCTATGACGTAATTAAAGGAGACCCAAGGACTCTTTCTCCAGCTACCAGGGCCTGGGCCTTTTTTACTGTAGTAGCAGAAGCAGCAGAAGCAGAAACAGCAGCTAAGTGTGTTAACTTCCAGGACAGGAGGCGGGGCGATGACATCACAAAGCTTCTGACCAATCGTGATGCCAGGGTCTGTATGCCGTGCCAGGGTGATTTACATACACCCGGACCAGGGGAAAGGCTGTGTGGGCTCGGGGAATGACGTTATGACACAGCAGCCATCAGCATAATGAAGAGGATCAATGGGCCTATTGCCAGGCTACTCGCCTAACCACCCGAGAGTTAAGCCCAGGAACACCAACATGTGATGGTGGGTACAGCGCATGGGGTTTTCTGGTATTTGTAGGCGTTACCCTGGCAACGGTGTATGTGGGAGAAGGGGAGAGAGGCCAGTGCTTGACTGCAAGCAATCCCAGTAGGCATCGCGTTGCCTGTACGCCATTTTGGTACTTCTCAGATTCAATCCCAGAAGTCCTTGCTCCGGAGCCATGTTTGTAGTTCTCAGGCAGGTGGGTCTCTGCTGCGATGCATCTTGGGACTGTTGGTATTTCACTGACGACAGAGCGCTCTCAAGTGCGAAACGAAGGTTAATGGTCGGTCTGTGACTAGAAGCTTTGTGTTTACGAACCCGTGTGGGAGGCCAGGGCAGATTCGGAATCAAAGCTGGAATGGCGGGACTTCCGCAACAGGTACGCCAGTATCTTAGCGGGTTTTCCCAGGACAGCATCCTTCCTATTCAAGCTCTTCGCCAGAACTCCAGAAGAAGGAGCCCGCTGGGTTCCCTAGCCACCGTCCGCCTGCCTGGAGCCCCCTAGCGGCTTGTGAGTGGAGCCGACTGCAGGCAGGGAGATGGCTGGAAGAGAGAGGCACAAGTCTCAGCTCCCAACCCTCCAGCTTGCATCATGGGGAGATGGGTTTAACCCTCCTTCGTGTGAGGTTGTGCACGACCTTGTACATGGTGTTCTGGCGCCCTCTGCTGGCTTGCAGTTGCACGAGCAGGCAGGACACTATACATAATGTTTAGGGTGCTGGGGGTTGAGTAGTTAAGGTGCTCTGTGCTTAGTGGCTAGGGTGCTAGGGACTAAGTACACAAGGATCTGGCCACATCTGCTGGCCTGAACCATACACATTTGGACAAAGAGGAAAAAGTAAGAGGTGGAGAAGGAAAAGGAAAGGAAGGAAAGAAAGACAAATGTCTGTGTGGGTTTTACAGAAAAATTCCCAGCTAATTAAAATGTGGGTACTATTTGGTGTTGATTTGCTGAACTTCAACCAACATACACAGGAAAATGTGCAGGTGTTCTATACTGATATTAATAACTGATGTTTTTTCACATGGTAAATAAAATATCTTAGCAGAAGGAAGGTGTGGAACATGGCACACCTTATATTTAGAACAGATTATATTTAGAGTCTGTATGAAGTAAGAATGATTTGATGAACGTTTTCAGAGGAAGCTTCTCATATTCAAAGACAAGAACTATCCCTGGCTTAATGAATTTTCTCTAGTCACCTACACCCTCCCAGTACCCAGGAGATTCTTACTTCCATAAATTCCCGTCTTGACAATTTTGATTGCTCACCTCCTGCTTTGTTGTGTGGAAATAATTAACCATACCAAGGAAATATTTCTATAAAGATTAAACCAGAAAAAATGATGTGATGACCATTTCTGAGCCTAGCTATTCCATATGATGTGCAGTGTATGCAGTGGTGCATGCCCTCCATAAAATGCTATTGAGCAAAACAGAAATGAGATCTGAAGAAGATACAAATATCAACTGGCTTTAACCATGGCAGGGAAGCATCACTTGTAAGCCAGGGAAGCGTTGGGATCTTACATCATTGGTAAGTAATTTATGTGGTGAAGCCAATAAAACATTTTCATCTCATTAAAAGTATAAGTTAAAATGGAAAAGGGTTCTGTCACAGAGTATGTATGTATGTCTGTAATTTTCTTACATGATTTTTTTTTTTTTTACATTTTAATGTCTAGTTGAATGAAGACTGTTAAATGATTCTCTGCTTTCCTCAGTGCATGTTGTAGTGTCTGTTAGATCAGGATTAATGCAGTTGACATGGAATTAAAGAAAGAAGACAGGTATTTCCACAAGCAGAATTTTTCTATCACACAGAATACTAATGTCCTAGTCTTTTGAGGAGGAAGTAGAGATTCTGTGCTGTAGTACCAGGGACTTGAGGATTTCATTATCATGATGGAGAAAAAGACATATTGTGGGGATTCAGTGTATAAATTTCTGGCCTTAGTCCTGCCTCTAATGTTTCATTCTTTAATTGTGTATGCTGCCAGTTATTCTTCAGCATGGGGTAGATTTGAGCAAGTATTTCCAGTCTTGAGGTATTTTCTTCAGTGCCTGTATTTGTTAGGGTTTCTATTGCTCTGGTCAAATACTGTGCGTGTTTGTGTGTGTGTGTATGCATAAAATAACAATGAAATAAGCACCATAGTCTTGTAAAAGAGCAATGAGGGGTGTATGGGAGGGTTTGGAAGGAGGAATGAGGAGAGGATAATGATGAAATTATGCTTGAAATTACATCATAATTGGAAAATAAAAGATAATAAAAATAGTAAATAAAATCACTGTCATTGATGTATTAAACTTTCCTTGAAGGCAGCAAAATTGTAATTGAAATTTTTGTCTAGCAATCTTTACCACTTTTTTTGTAGAATTGAGTCTCGTACTACTGGCCTTTTCCTGAAAGATAAGATGTTTATAAATTTCCTTTTTTTCTTTTTTTTTTTTTTAGTGTTCCCTTGAGGGACCACCTGGGAATGAGAAAAAACAACTGTGATTCTTTGAATTGAAGCCAGGTGCAGAGAGCTCTTGAAGGGCGGGGTGAACTGTTCTGAGAAACAACCAGCTGTAAACTATCTACAACCAGCTGTAAACTATAGAGCAAAAGTGATCTGATTTTCAGGTATAAAAACCGTGTGCTTTGCATGTTCGGGGTCATCTCCTGCTGTTGGAGGGGCGACCCTATTGCAACAGCAATAAAACCTCTTGCTTTTGCCTTGAGCTGTGGTCTGTGAAAGTTCCTGGGAAGGGCTGGATCCTGAGCAGTGAGACTCCAGGTCTTAAATTTTTGGTGCTTTTGGCTGGGAAACAGCATGCCCCTTCCCAACCCTCATCAGACTGGACTCAGAGGTCGAGCTCGGAACTAGTCTGATTTTTGGTATACCACTCCGTATCTGGGAACTGGAGGATGCTCCAGATTCCATCTGGGGAGGCTAGGTCTGTGAAGGTCTTCCTCCCATCTGTAGGAGCTGGCTGCTGGGAGGCAGCCTCTCCATCTAGAGAGGCCAAGTCCGTGATGGTCCTCCTCCCATCTGTAGGAGTTGGCCGCCATGAGGCAGCCTCTCCATCTGGGGAGGCTAGGTTCGTGATGGTCCTCCTCATCGGAGATGGCTGCCGTGAGGCAGCCTCTCAATCAAAATTCTATGGTACCACCCGTAAGGGCGTCCTTATCTGAATTGCTTGTCGTGTTCTCTTTGTCTCCATCGTTGTTGCTTCTTTGACTTTCTTGATGGACGACTTTATTATGGGACAGACTGTGACTTTTTTTTTACCTTCCCCCCACTAATCCCCCAGCAGGTCTACAGCAGGGTTCCGCCAGTCCCTCTGCACCGATGCAGTTGTCACCAGATTCCGAAAGTGAAAGTGATCCATGGGCAGGAACATGGAGTTGCTGAGCAGCTCAGCCAGATTCCATGGCCCTTCCTTTGCGGGCCTATGGGCCCCATGATGATGATGGAAATCAATAAGTGGAAGGCCCATAACCTCCTTTTCCCAACAATCCTCAAGTTCTAACTGATTTGTTTGAATCTGTCCTATTCTCACAGCAGCCCACTTGGGATGATTGCCAGCAACTCTTGCAGGCCCTCCTGACTACCAAGGAACAGGGGCGGGTTCTCCTTGAAGCAAGAAAGAATGTGCCGAGAATGGACAGGAGGCCTTCTATCCTCCCTAATGAGATTGATGACGGCTTTCCTCTTGCCCACCCCAACTGGGACTACAACACACCTGGAGGTAGGGAACACCTGAAGGTCTACTGCCAGACTCTAATGGTGGGTCTTCGTGGGGCCGCTTGATAAGCCCACCAATTTGACGAAGGTAAGAGAGATGGTTCAGGGGCCAGATGAATCTTCTGCAGCCTTACTTGAACAGCTGATGGAAGCTTATTGCTGGTATACGACCTATGACCCTACCTCAGATGAGCATAGGGCAATGGTGACTGTAACCTTTATAGACCAGTCAGCCAGAGATATTCATAGAAAACTCAAGAAAATAGAGGGTTTACAGGACAAGTTGTTGAAGGATTTAGTGCAGGTAGCAGAAAAGGTTTTCTACAGCTGGGAGATGGAAGAAAAGAGAAAAGAAAGCAGAAAGAGCAGGAAGTGAGAGAAAGAAAAGGGGATAAGAGGCAAGACAGAAAGTTGACTGAGATCCTGGCCACCATAGTGCAGGAGAGTCATAATGATAGGGAGACAGCTCTTAGCAATTGGAGGGGCCCTCTGTCTAAGGATCAGTGTGCCTATTGCAAGGAGAAAGGACACTGGATCAAGGATTGTCCAAAAGGAAGAAAAATCCAGTCCTCTTCTTGGTGGACACTGGCGCCCAGCCTTCTGCTCTGTTACGACTTAGGAGGTAAAAAAGAGAAAAAAATCATGAGTCAAAGGAGCCACTGGATGTAAAAAATATTCATGGACTACCCAAAGAACAGCGGACCTTGGAGTGGGCCGGGTATCCCACTCATTCTTAGTTGTCCCCAGATGCCTGTACTTACTGTTAGGGCGAGATATCCTAATATAGGGGCCCATATCATTTAGACCAGATGGCCCACAGGTGACAGACAATAAAGGGGATCCCATTCAGGTCCTGACGATTCAACTGGAGGATGAATACCGCCTGTTTTAAAAGGTGGTAAGTCTGGAAAAAGACATTGACTGGTGGATGAGAGACATCCCAGGGCATGGGCTGAAACAGCTGGCCTAGGAAAAGCAGAGAGACAGCCCCCAATTCAGATAGGGCTGAAGCCTTAGGCTACCCCGATTATGGTGCAACAATATCCAATGTCTAAGGAAGCCCGTGATGGGATCCGCCATCACATACATCGGCTCCTTGACCTAGGGGTGCTCAAAAGGTGCTGATCTACCTGGAATACTCCATTGCTGTCAGTTCAGAAGCCTGGGAGCAATGACCATCGACCCGTATAGGACTTGAGAGAAGTTAACAAACAGGTTACGGATTTACATCCTACCATGCCCAACCCATATAACCTGTTGAATTCCCTTACCCCTGACAGGGTTTGGTATACAGTCCTGGACCTTTTGCCTTCCACTTAGCCCTATCAGCCAAGACATTTTTGCTTTTGAATGGAAAGACCCGGACTCAGGGGTCTCAGACCAGCTTACATGGACTTGACTTCCTCAAGGGTTTAAAAATTCCCCTACCATATTTGATGAAGTCCTACACCGGGACCTGGCACACTTTTGGGCCACCAATCCCCAGGTAACTCTTCTCCAATATGTGGATGATATTTTATTAGCTGCAGATTCTGAAGAAACCTTCCTTGAAGCCACCGACTGCCTGTTACAAGAGCTGGGTGAGCTCGGCTACAGAGTATCAGCAAAAAAAGGCCCAGCTCTGCAGGAAACAGGTCATTTATCTGGGATATATATTAAGAGAGGGAAGGAGATGGCTGTCGGAGGCCAGAAAAGAGACTGTATTTCATATTCCCCCTCCTCGGACTACTAAACAACTGAGGGAATTTTTAGGTACAGCAGGGTTTTGCTGGCTGAGGATTCTGGGATTTGCTGAGATGGCAGCACCTCTGTATGCCCTTAAAAAGGGCAATGACTCTTTCATCTGGGGAAAGGATGAACAAGCTGCATTTGATAATATCAAACAAGCCTTAATGTGGGCCCCAGCATTGGGACTCCCTGATGTGACCAAACTCTATCTCTATGTGGCCGTGAATTGAGGAATGGCCAAAGGGGTGCTAACAGAGAAAATTGGACCCTGGAAGAGACCAGTAGCCTATCTAAAGCTAATACGGCTAAAATGGGATATTTGACACTAATGTGGGGCATGGATTGACTCCAAAGGTAAGATCATTCTACCACAGGGAGATGCTGAGAAATTAATAACTCAGATGTATAAGTGGACTCATTTGGACCAAAGAAATTGGCTGAAATTGCCCACCAATCCCAGTACCGAATACTAAACCTCACTGCCCTGACTGAGAGAGTGACTCGGGAGTGTGAACCCTATCAGAGGGTAAACATAGGTAAGAATTTCTAGAGCCTAGGGAAGCGGCTAAGAGGAACTAGACCCAGAATGCATTGGGACATGGATTTCACTGAAATTAAACCAGCCAGGTACGGCAATAAATATCTCCTGGTCTTTGTGGACACTTTCTCAGGATGGGTGGAAGCTTTCCCCACAAAGAAAGAAACTGTTCTGGTCATAGCCAAAAAGAGTCTGGAAGACATTTTTCCTTGGTTTGTTATTCCAAAGGTAATTGGGTCAGACAATGGGCCGGCCTTTGTTGCTCAGGTAAGTCAGGAGATGACCAGGTTTCTGGGGCTCGATTGGAAATTACACTATGCTTATAGACCCCAAAGTTCAGGACAGGTAGAAAGAATGAACAGAACTCTAAAAGAGATTCTGACCAAATTGACCATGGTGACTGATGGTGACTGGGCAGTGATCCTTCCCTTGGCCCTCTTTAGAGTCAGAAATACTCCCTCCCTACTAGGCTTAACTCCCTTTGAACTACTATATGGGGTTCCTGCTCCCCTGAATCTTCTTGGGGACCCCTTTGACATAACTAGTGGTAACTCTGACTTATCCAGACTGAAAAGACTGTAACTTATTCAGACAGAAATTTGGAGCAAGGTTGGCAGTGAATATGCACCTGGGTCCTTGGAGGTGCCCCATCAGTTCCAGGTTGGAGATCTGGTGTATGTGAGATGACACCACAGCCAGAATCTAGAACCTTGGTGGAAGGGTCCTTATTGCGTCCTGCTCACCACCCCAACAGCTGTCAAAGTAGAGGGCATTGCAGCTTGGATCCATGGGTCACACGTCAAGCCTGCTCTTCATCAACCTGCTGACAACTGGGAAGTCCAAGCCTCCAGCAACCTGTTAAAACTGAAACTCATCAGGGACAATGAACTCTTTGACCAGTAAAGTGGACAGACAATGGTACCTCTGGGTGGTGCTGTTTGTACAAGCATTGTCTGGTAAACCCTGTGATTGCAAGGGTGGGGTGATGAATGGCAGAGCCTTACTTAATGGTGAGATTTGGAGCCCCAACAAGGCCTATGCTCAAGTTGAGTCTGGTGATACATGGGCATATAGAGCCCTACAACCTTCAGGGAGCACTCCAAGTATAGAATGGCATTGTGTAACCAAGCCTAAAATGATTCCTTATGTAAATGGGTGCCCCAGGCCTTGCCCTTGTGATACCTATCAACAGGCTATGCATAGCAGTTACTATAGGGTTGTGCAACAATGTACTGAAAAAGATAACATCACCTATTTCACTGCCATATTGAACCAAGTCAGGGAGGAGATGAGGATAGACAATTGGTCCCACAGTGTGCCAAGAGGAGGCCATGGATCTAAATTACTCCAAGCCCCTTGTTCAGGGACAGTAGGAAAACCTGTATGCTGAAGTAAGGTACCTACCATTCACCTCTCAGATGGATATGGGCTGCAGTATCAGGTCAGACAAGAACAGGTTAAACAAGGCATTGAAGAGTTAATAGAAAAAAAGAATACTCATCCCTCAATTACCACCCTCTGGTTCTTCCTGATAGTAAAGGAAACTTTATTTTAGACCCCCAAACTGTAGATATTATTACTGCCACTCATAGCCTCCTAAATGACACCAATCCTTCACTTGCAAGTGACTGCTGGCTCTGCCTCTGACAAGGGCAGCCTGTTCCTCTGGCACTCCCCCCCCCAACTTAACTTATTCCACTGCTGAGCAGTCCTGGCACTCAGCACCCCCTATGAGAGTGCAGCCTCTCTTCAACCAAAATGTTACCTGTTTGGCAAAACCCTACAAAAATGATATCTCAGATCTACCTGTAGGGGATGCTACCTTTGCCATTTGTGATTCAACAATGGACATCTCCACAGCTCTCTGCCCTGACAATAACACTGTTTTCTTATGCAAGAATAATAAAGCCTATACATTCTTGCCCGCAGATTGGACTGGGACCTGTGTACATGCAACGTTACTCCCTGATATTAGCATCATTCCAGGGGATGAGCCAGTCCCAGTCCCCAGCTTTGACTTAATGGCTGGAAGAACGAAGAGAGCCATTCAGTTCATGCCTGTTAGTGGGAATTGGGCTGACTGCTTCCATAGGCGCTGGGTCAATTGGTTTGGGTGTTTTATTATATAAATACATCAAACTGTTCCAACAGTTAATTAGTGATGTACAATTGCTTTCGAGCATCATCAATGACCTCCAAGACCAGCTCAATTCCTTAGCAGAAGTAGTTCTCCAGACCCGGAGGGGATTAGACCTCCTTACAGCTGAAAAAGGAGGAATCTGCTTAGCCCTACAGGAGAAATGCTGTTTTTACACTAATATATCAAGCATTGTTAAAGGAAAGATTAAAAAATTACAAAAAGATCTTGATAAAAGGAGACGAGAATTAATAGAATCTCCTTTTTGGAATGGGTTTAATGGTCTGCTCCCCTATGTGCTTCTTTTTGCGGCCAGATTTTTAAGTATAAAAACCTTGTGCTTTGCATGCTCAGGGTCACCTCCTGCCTTTGGAGGGGTGACCCTATCGTGATTGAAAAAAAAAAAAAAAACCCTTTTGCTTTTGCATCCAGTTGTGGTCTCTGGGAATTCCTGAGAAGGGTGCGATCTTGAACTCCTGAGCTGTGAAACCCCAGGTCTTACAGGATAAATATAAAAGAAGTAAGTGGGTGAAATAACAGTAAATTTTTGAAAGAGTTTTAAGCAATCATACTGTGAATTATCCACATAAAATCCCTATAATACATGTAAGTACATGCATGAATATAAACATGTTGCAACCTAAATACTTTTAATAATACACATAGATAAGTATAGTTCAACACTGACCAAGGAAGTTTTACCTTGAACCACAATCATGACTGAAAACCACAACCAAACACAAGGCAGAATTCTGGAGAACAGTCACATCTCATACATCTACAAAACAATTCCCAGATCTAAAACTCAGTGATCATGCATAACAGGAGGTAAAAAAAAAAATTATAAGGCAGAGGATGAGAGTATGTTCTCCTAATAATACCAGAAGCTACACCCATAAGATGGACCAATATAAAAAATAAAGAAAAAAATGCTTACCAATATACCTGTATAAAAACGAGCTGAAAATTGGAAATGCTAATAGATATGCAAAAATGGTCTAGGAAGAAACCATTGTCCTTAATCCTATGCAAAAATCTGCAGGGAACTAATAAATGCTGAGAGTGTAAGAAAAAAACTTTCCAGGAAAGTACATAAAATCAGTTAGTTATCCAATACCAAGCAATCAACCCTGAAAATATGTATGGAAGTAACATTATTAAACTGAGCAACTTATATTAAGAGCATAATACCAATTTGAAAAAAGAAGATGAATTTGAAAGAGAAATAGGAGAGGTCTGTGGGAAGGTTTGGAGGGAAGAAAAGAGAAGGCACAAAATGATGTAATTATTAAATAACCTTAAAAATGAATTAAATATTAGCTCTTTAGGTCATGATTTTAAAGTGCATCACTATTGAGTAGTATAAAAACATAAAACGTGCTAGAGAGGTAGATAGATGGAACTAGAAAAAAAAAATCATGTTATATGAGGTAATCCAAGCACAGAAAGACAAATTTCACAAATTCTCTCTTCTAAGTTTCCCAGCTCTAAACTGAATATGTGAGTCCATATCCAGCAGTAATTAAAAAACCAAGAATGAAATAGTGACCATTTTCAAGGTGAGAATGGAAGTATGTGGGGGCAGTAGGAAATGGGAAAAACTTGAAGGGGGTATAATAATTTTGGAGGTAAGACAGAAAGAAATACAAAAGGGAAGATGGCAAAATAACAATAAGGATGTCTGAAAAAGTAATATGGACTCATACTAGTAACTATCTAATATATGTATAATCCATGTAAGCTGTTTTAAACTAAAATTTGGTTTAAATGAAATTTTGTTATCTGTGGTTACAATGGCTCCTCCATCTAACAAAAACTCCAACACCGGGCATGAGAAGTCAACTTTTGACTTATTGGGAAGGGTTTTCTAAGAGAATCCTCAAAAAGTATATGCTACTACCTATCTGAACTGAAAACTACAGTCCATTTCCAGCCTGAAAAGATGTTGTTTGTTCGGTCTGAAATACCTGAAAATAACAGGATGCAGAATGAGGAACTAGGAAAATGAAGAGGTGCCGTGCTAACTCTTGAACTTTTAATTTCCACCAACTGCCAGCTTCTTGAAATATAACCTTATAGTTTTCCTCAAGTGCCTGCTTTTTCAACAGTACATAACACATTGAAGACATGGCATCTATGCTTGTGGGTGCTCGAGTTCCACTTAACATTCAGCACAGTCCTGTCCAAAAGCTCCAATACCCCATCTACCCCATCTTAGGAGCTGTCCAGACTTTAAATCTATCTACCGCATTTCAGCTCCACTTCTAGCCACTCACGTTGTATTATAGGTGTTTCATAGTAAAAAAAAAAAAAAAAAAAAAGTATTTGCTTTATTTTGTACGACTGTGAACATCCTTACAACAGAGCACTGAACTCATCATGAAATGTCCCAGACACGGAAATTCTTAAAGCCAAGCACTCCATAGCCAGGGAACTACAAATAATCCCAGAGGGCATTGTGCCGGCTCTGTGAGAGCCTCTGTAAGAACTGCCTCAGAGCAAGGACTTCTGGGATTGTTTGTAGTAACATTGCCAGGTCTCACTGTATCGTCTGCTTTGCCGAGTCCAGACGCAGAAATACAATTCCCAGAATGCTGTACGCACTGCTTATGCCCTCACAAGCCATCCTCCTCCTCCTTACTTAGCCTGGAGCTTTGTCAGGACCCAGAAGTATCCCCCGGAAGCGCTTTCCCCGCGCCAAAACGCACACAGCGTTTCCCCTGGTCCCTTGTGTTCTGTAAATGTCCCCGCCCTGCGCCCCTCGCATTCTTCAGGATCAGTAGCCTTTCCGAGCCAATTTGTGGCGTCATCGCCCCGCCCCCTGGTACCGGAAGTAAACACACAGGGCTGCTGGAAGCCACTTGTGTGCAGGAAAAATGTGCGCTTTGAATTCTCCTGATCAGACGCAGTCCAGCTGGTCCCTGGAGAAGGGATCCTGGGGTCCCTCCCCCTTTTTAAAATTAATTTCGAGTCTCCCAGTCAAAGCAGGACTAGTCTTGGGAAGGCAGAAACGCGTTCACATGGAAAATAAATCTTTTTTAAAAATTAAAATAAAAAATAGAGGCAGGAGAGATAGCTCAGAGGTTAACAACGCTGGCTGCTCTTCTAGAGGTTCTGAGTTCAATTCCCAGCAACCACATGGTGGCTCACAGCCATCTGTAATGGGATCTGGTGCCCTCTTCTGGTGCACAGGCAGAATGCTGTACAATGAATGAATGGACGAATGGATGAATCTTAAAAAAAAAAAAAAAAAAAAAAAAAAAAAAAAAAAAAGCAGACCTTTGTCATCGCAACAGGCAGAGCTCTGTGACACAGAGAATCCCTCTCTTACCAAGGTGCCAGGTTCCATCCAAGGGACCAGACGGTAGCGCTCAAACCATCTGTCAAGGAATCTGGTGCCCTATGGTGGCGCACTTTCGTGTCACTTAATAACTAGCTTTATATATATATATATATAAACATATATATATATATATATATATATATATATATATATATATATATATATATATATGATGTTTTCACTTAATACTATAACAGACAAAGGTGTTTGAGAGCAGGCTTCCCAGACTCCTGTGGAGTCAGGACGCAGGAGGTCTCTGTGCTAGATCAAAGCAGGGTCTGGGGCCACCCAACCTGTGTCCATCCTCCAGTGCTCTCCTCAACCTGATGGTAAGAGTCTGTTGCTGAGGACAACACCTTCACAAGTCATTGGACACAGCGAATCTCAGCTGGCACCTACCGAGAACCTTCACCCTTATAGACTGCTGTTTTCGATACTGGAACATATGCTGCATGCCAACAGAAGAGAAAAGTACACACAAACACAGCCATACACCCTTCACTCTCCAACAGTGACTTGCCTACAAGATTTGCTGGTGTGCTTGTGGCATAAAGCTCACGGAAGAGACCAACTAATATCTAGTTGGGTTTCAGGAGGCCCACTCCATGAGAAGGAACCTTGATCAATACTGCTTGAGTGGCCAGGAACCTGAGTCTATAGAGACCAAGGACATAAGAGAAATCTAAATGCTACAGTTGTGCTAAAGGAGCACAGCCATACTCACAGATTGGTGCCTTGCTAGGCCATCATTGGAAATTCCTCCTGCAGCAGATCGGAATAAATACAGAGACCCATGTCCAGTCGATATGCAAACAGTGAGAGGCCTTGGACCATTCCACCCTAAATGATATGGCTTCAAAAACCCATGCTCCTAAGGGCTCAAGAAACTCTGTGTGCAGAGTGTAAGCACCAGAGTGGATGAAGGACACAAGGGTAACAAGGCCTTGTAAACACAGCAGGACCAACACACATATGAATGCACCCTGACCCACAAGCTAGCTCTTCTTTCACTTTCCCCTGTTGGGGTTGCCTCTCCAGGCAGAGTATGTGCTCAGTCCTGATGCCACTTGATATGTAGGTGGGTGTGCAAAGGAGAGGCAGGGTGATCCCCTTCTCTGAGGAGCCAGGTGAGGGATGATAGGGGAAACAGGGAGGGTAGGACTGGGAAGAGAAAAGGGAGGGGTCTAAGACAGGGATGTAAAATGAATAAATAAAAATTTAAAAAATAAAAATAAGAAATGAGGGGGCAGGAGAGATGGCACAGAGTTTAAGATCACAGGCTGCTCTTCTAGAGGTCCTGAGCTCAATTTCCAGCACCCACATGGTGGCTCATAACAATCTATAGTGAGACCTGGCATCCTCCTCTGGCGTGCAGACAGAATGGTGTATAAATAATAAACAAATCGGGACGAAAGATGGCGGCGCCGGGAAAACAGCGCGTCTGAGCAGCAGGGCAGCACTTTCCGGGCAGAGGCCAGGAGACTGAACTCCAGGCCCTGAAACTACATCGATCGTGTTTCCCAGGTGAGGGGAGGCTCCCACGGCGTGGGAATCGGTCGGGTCCACTCACGGCTACCCAGCCAGAACCCGGAAGAAATCCCGGGTAACGCGGGCTTTGAGTCTCCGGGCTGGAGCCGCAAGCGGGCGGATCCCAGCCACTTTCCCAGGCTGATCCGTGGGCACAAGGGTACCTGAGACTGGGAGTCCTAGTCGCGGGGGGACCCCACGGGGAAGCAGGGTTGCGGATCTGATCGCAGGTCACCCAGTCTCTCCCTGGAAATTCTCTGCCGCCATCACAGCCGAACTCCTGCCGCGCGCAGAGAGCTTTTACAGACAAGCTGTGCGCCCCAGTACACAGTACTTCTGTCCAGAGAGGACCACACGGAGAACTTTCCCAGGCTGATCCGTGGGCACAAGGGTACCTGAGACTGGGAGTCCCAGTCGCGGGGGGACCCCACGGGCAAGCAGGGTTGCGGGTCTGATCGCAGGTCACCCAGTCTTTCCCAGGAAGGTCTCTGCCGCCAGCACAGCCAAGCTCCTGCCGCGCAGAGAGCTTTGCACGCACCTCAGCGGTACAGACAAGCTGTGTGCCCCAGTACAACAGGGACTGGGAACCCCTGTCCGGAGAGGACCCCACAGAGAAGGAAGAAACCGTGCTGCGGGGGCCACCTAGGGATAGTCTAGCAGACTGCAGACTGCAAACAGACAGAACTGAGTGCCCCAAGACACCACAGCAGTACTCACCCGCCACAGATTACCGCAGCTGATCACTAAATTTACAGCAAGAAACCCAGAAGGAGGGCAGCTGACCCCAGGACTTCACCCGGTGAGAGGAGAGCCCTCTTGACTAATCAGGACCACAGGTACCACCCAGGTCTCTAGGCCTGAGGTGAGCTGTAGCAACTCCTGAAAAACAGCGGACATCCAGGGACTATACCCAAAAGGCTGGGAAGGCTTCCTTCAGGAAAAAACATCTTCCTGCCAAAGGGATTCTCTCCACTACAAGAGTCCAGGAACAACCAGAAACTAAATTCAAACAACTAAGATAGCCCAATGGGTAGAGGACAGCGTAAAAGTTCAACCAACAGAAGCCAGAGCATTATGGCATCTCCAGAACCCAGTTATCCAGGGGCAAATAGCCCTAGACACCCCAGCATAAATGAAATTCAAGGAGACGACCTAACATCTATGCTCAAGCAGATGATAACAGAGGCAACAAATGAAATACGAAAAAGAATTAGAGGAAGATAAAAACAAGCAGATCATGGCTATCCGTAAAGAAATGGAGGAAATTAAAGACAAGGAGATTATGGCCATCCGTGAAGAAATACAGGAAGCTGCAGCCAAACAGTCTATGGCCTTTAGAGAGGAAATGCTTAAATCACTGAATGAAATAAAAGAAACAGTGGATTGTTCAAACAAACAGCTGAAGGAATTGATGGAAAAACATGAAAATACAGTCAGACAGGGAAGGAAACCAACAAAATAGCCCAAGACCTGAAGATAGAATTGGAAAAATTAAAAAAACACAAATGGAAGAAATTGTGGAGAGAAAGAATTTAGGGAAGAAAGCAGGAACCACAGAGATTAGCATAACCAATAGGCTACAAGAAATGGAAGAAAGAATCTCAGGTGTGGAAGATACAATGGAAGAAATAGATGTATCTGTCAAAGAAAATGATAAATCTAAAAATTCCTGACACAGACGGTCCAAGAAATTCAGGACAACATAAAAAGAAAAACCTAAGAATAATAGGAATAGAGGAAAAGAAGATTCCCTGCACCAAGGCCCAGAAAATATTTTCAACAAAATCATTGAAGAAAATTTCCCCAACTTAAAGGAGAGGCCAATAAGAATATAAGAGGCCTATAGAACACCCAATAAAGTAGACCAGAAAAGAAAATCCTCCCGCCACATAATAATCAAAACTGTAAGTATACAGAACAAAGAAAAAAATACTAAAAGCTGCAAGAGAAAAAGGCTAAGTAACATATAATGGCAAACCCATTAGAATCACACCTGACTTTTCAACAGAGACTATGAAAGCCAGAAGGGCCTGGACAGATATCATGCAGACCCTAAGAGAACACAGATGTCAGCCCAGGCTACTATACCCTGCAAAACTCTCAGTCCTCATAGACGGAGAAAACAAGATATTCAATGACAAAAACAAATTTCAACAATACCTACAAACAAATCCAGCACTACAGAAGACACTGGAAGGGAAAATAAAACCCAAGAAAGCTAGCTACATTCAAGAAAACACAAGGAATAAATAACCTCACTTCAGTAAAACAAAAAAGCAACCAAGCACACAACCGTATGACCACAGCCAACATCAAAGTGAAAGGATTTAACAGCCACTGGTCATTACTCTCTCTCAATATCAATGGACTTAATTCTCCAATAAAAAGACACAGACTAACAGAATGGATGCGTAAACAAAACCCAGCAATCTGTTGTATACAAGAAACACACCTAAGACACAAAGATAGACACTTCCCGAGGGTAAAGGGATGGAAGACAACTTTTCAAGCAAATGGACCCAAGAAGCAAGCAGGAGTAGCCATTCTAATAGCTGATAAAATAGTCTTTCAACCAAAATTAATCAAAAGAGATGGGGAAGGACACTTCATACTCATCAAGGGAAAATTCCACCAAGAAGACATCACAATCCTGAACATCTATGCCCCAAATACAAGGGCACCCACATTTGTGAAAGAAACATTGATAAAACTTAAAACACATATAGATCCCCACACACTAATAGTAGGAGACTTCAACACCCCACTCTCAACAAAGGACAGATCAACAAAACAGAAATTAAACAAAGAAACAATATCTCTAACAGAGATAATGAATCAAATGGACCTAACAGACATTTACAGAACCCTACACCCAAACACAAAAGAATTTACCTTCTTCTCAGCACCTCATGGAACCTTCTCCAAAATAGACCACATAGTTGGTCACAAAGCAAGCCTCAACAAATACAGGAAGATTGAAATAATCCCTTGTATCCTGTCTGATCACCATGGAATAAAGCTGGACCTCAGTAGCAACAGAAATAGCAAAAAGCCTACACATACATGGAAACTGAACAACTTGCTACTAAAAGACAGCTGGGTCAGGGAAGAAATAAAGAAAGAAATTAAAATCTTCCTAGAACTCAATGAAAATGAAGACACAACATACCCAAACTTGTGGGACACAATGAAAGCAGTGCTAAGAGGAAAGTTCATAGCACTAAGTGCCTTCAAGAAGAAATTTGAGACAGCGCATTCAAGCAACTTAATGACTCACTTAAAAACCCTAGAAAAAGAAGAAGCAGACACACCAAGAAGGAGCAGACGGCTGGAAATAATCAAACTCAGGGCTGAAATCAATCAATTAGAAACAAATAAAACAATTCAAAGAATCAATGAAACCAAGAGCTGGTTCTTTGAGAAAATCAACAAGATAGACAAACCCTTAGCCAAGCTAACTAAAAGGCAGAGAGACACCATCCAAATCAACAAAATCAGAAATGAAAAGGGGGACATAACTACAGACACTGAGGAAATCCAAGCAATCATTAGGACTTACTTCAAAAATCTATACGGTGGGAGGGAATGAGGGATCGGGACACGGCTGGGATACAGAGTTAATAAAATGTAACTGATAAAAAATAAAAAATAAAAAAAAAGAAAAAAAAATCTATACGGAACAAAATTTGAAAATTTAAATGAAATGGACAATTTTCTTGACCGATTCCACCTACCAAAGCTAAATCAGGACCAGGTAAATCAATTAAATAGTCCTATATGCCCCAAGGAAACAGAAGCAGTCATCGAAAGTCTCCCATCCAAAAAAAGCCCAGGACCTGATGGTTTCAGCGCAGAATTCTACCAAACATTCAAAGAAGAGCTAACACCAACTCTCTTCAAACTATTTCACAAAATAGAAACAGAAGGAGCATTACCAAACTCATTCTATGAAGCCACAGTCACCTTGGTACCTAAACCTCACAAAGACTCAACAAAGAAAGAGAATTTCCGGCCAATCTCCCTTATGAACATTGATGCAAAAATACTCAACAAAATACTAAAAACCGAATACAAGAACACATCAAAGATATCATCCACCATGACCAAGTAGGCTTCATCCCAGGTATGCAGGGATGGTTCAATATACGGAAATCCATCAATGTGATCCACCATATTAACAAATTGAAAGAAAAACCACATGATAATCTCCTAGACGCTGAAAAAGCCTTTGACAAAATCCAACATCCATTCATGTTTAAAGTATTGGAGAGATTAGGGATACAAGGCACATATCTAAACATAGTAAAGGCGATATACAGCAAACCTATAGCCAACATCAAACTGAACGGAGAGAAACTTAAAGCAATCCCACTAAAATCAGGGACAAGACAAGGCTGCCCACTCTCTCCATATCTCTTCAACATAGTGCTGGAAGTACTTGCTAGAGCAATAAGACAGTTGAAGGAGATCAAGGGGATACAAATTGGAAAGGAAGAAGTGAAATTATCACTATTTGCAGATGATATGATAGTATACGTGAGTGACCCCAAAAAATCTACCAGGAACTCCTACAGCTGATAAACACCTTCAGCAAAGTGGCGGATACAAAATTAACTCAAAAAAATCAGTAGCCCTCCTGTATACAAAAGACAAAAGGGCTGAGAAAGAAATTAGGGAAACAACACCCTTCACAATAGCCACAAATGACATAAGGTACCTCGGAGTAACCCTAACCAAGGAAGTCAAAGACTTGTATGAAAAAAATTTCAAATCTCTGAAGAAAGAACTAGAAGAAGATATGAGAAGATGGAAAGATCTCCCATGCTCATGGCTTGGTAGGATTAACATAGTAAAATGACCATCTTACCAAAAGCAATATACAGATTCAATGCAATGCCCATCAAATTGCCAACACAATTCTTTACAGACTTGGAAAGAAAAATTCTCAACTTCATATGGAATAACAAGAAACCCAGAATTGCTAAAACAATCCTCTACAATAAAAGATCTTCTGGAGGTATCTCCATCCCTGATCTCAAGTTGTACTATAGAGCAACAGTTTTAAAAACTGCATGGTACTGGCATAGAAACAGAATGGTGGATCAATGGAACCGAACAGAGGACCCAGAAATAAACCCACACACTTATGGACACCTGATCTTTGACAAAGACGCCAAAATCATACAATGGAAAAAAGATAGCATCTTCAACAAATGGTGCTGGTCCAACTGGATGTCTACATGTAGAAAAATGAAAATAGATCCATACTTATCACCCTGCACAAAACTGAAGTCCAAGTGGATCAAAGACCTCAACATAAAACCAGACACATTAAATCGGCTTGAAAAAAAAAGTGGGGAATACCCTAGAACTCATTGGTACAGGGGAAAACTTCCTGAACAGAACTCCAACAGCACAGGCTCTAAGAGCAACAATCAATAAATGGGACCTCATGAAACTGAAAAGCTTCTGCAAAGCAAAGGACACTGTCATCAAAACAAAGCGACCTCCTACAGATTGGGAAAGAATATTCACCAACCCTTTATCTGACAAAGGACTCATATCAAATATATATAAAGAACTAAAGAAGCTGAAAAGCAGCAAACCAAGTAACCCACTTAAAAATGGGGAACAGAGCTAAACAGAGAATTCTCTGTAGAGGAATACCGAATGGCAGAGAAGCACTTAAAGAAATGCTCAACCTCACTAGCCATTAGGAAATGCAAATCAAAACAACCCTGAGATTTCACCTTACACCCATGAGAATGGCCAAGATCAAAAACTCAAGTGACAACACATGCTGGAGAGGTTGTGGAGAAAGAGGAACCCTTCTCCACTGCTGGTGGGAATGTAAACTGGTACAGCCACTCTGGAAATCAATCTGGCGTTTTCTCAGACAACTAGGAATAGTGCTTCCCCAAGATCCAGCCATACCACTCCTAGGCATATATCCAAAAGAGGCTCAAGCATACAAAAAGGAAATTTGCTCAACCATGTTCGTAGCAGCTTTATTTGTAATAGCCAGAAGCTGGAAACAGCCCAGATGCCCCTCAACTGAAGAATGGATGCAGAAAATGTGGTACATCTACACAATGGAATATTACTCAGCAATGAAAAATAAGGAAATTATGAAATTTGCAGGGAAATGGTGGGATCTGGAAAGGATCATCCTGAGTGAGTTGTCCCAGAAGCAAAAAGACACACATGGTATATACTCACTCATATAGACATACAGCATAGGACAAACCCACTAAAACCTGTGCATATAAAGAAACTAAGCAAGAGAGAGGACCCTAACTAAAATGTCTAATCCCCATCCGGAAAGGCAAAGAGGATGGACATCAGAAGAAGAGGAGAGCAGGAAACAACCTGGGAACCTACCACAGAGGGTTTCTGAGGGCCTCTGCCCTGCAGACTATCAGGGCAGAGGCTGGGCCTGATGGGCAACTGTTGGGCAGAGTGGATGGAATTTTGTGTAGGAACTGGGAGAGAGTAGGAGCTGGAGAGGATGGGGTCTCCACAAGGAGAGCAACAGAACAGGAGGGTTTGAGCACAGGGAACTTCCCAGAGACTCGTACTCCAACCAAGGACTATTCATGGAGATAACCCAGAGCCCCTGCACAGATGTAGCCCAGGGCAGTTCAGAGTCCAATAGGGCTAAATGGTGATGTGAAGAGGAACTGCCTCTGGCATGGTCTGGTTGGCCTGCTCTTTGATCGCCTCCCTCTGGGGGGGAGCAGCCTTAGCAGGCCATAGTGGAGGACAGTGCAGCCGCTTTTGATGTGAACTGGTGGACTGGGATCAGAAGGGAGGGGAGGGCCTCCCCTATCGGTGGACTTGGGGAGTGACGTGCATGCGTGGGGGGAGGGAGGGTGGGATTGGGAGGGGAGGGAGGGGCCTATGGGGGGATGCAGAATGAATAGTGTGTAATTGATGAAAAAAATTAAAAAAAAAAAAAAGGGAAAAAATAATTTAAGAACCTTAAATGACTTTCAAAAGTGGAGGAAAACATACAGTTAGGCAATTTACATGGAGCACGTCTCGCCCTTGGGGGCAATGGTCTGCTGAACCTACTCAGACCTCGGACACCACCACTGCTAGTTCTAGAACTGATGCAGGATGTTCCAACGAGGGGGTTAAGGCTTCTCATAATACTTCCTATAAGCCCATACCTGTTTGTTTACATCCCCCATTTTTATTCATTATTAGCCAGATAGAGCCAAGTAATTGTGGTAATGATACTTGCTTTTTCGCCCAATGCTGTAATGCTAGTAAATTTACTAGCTGGTTACTCACATGCCTCACTGGGTGCCTGTGCCCGTTGATGCCCTCACGCTATGACTCTCTTCAGACAGAAAAGGGATCTTGGAATTACAGCTGCCATTGTTACTGCTATCTCATTGGCGGCTGTTGGAGCTACCACCATGGCATTAGCCATGAGTCATACGGGGCAGACTGCTCAGACCCTGAATAACCTTTTAGCCAATGTAGCTCATGCCTTAGATGTACAAAAAGGAATTAATGCTCAACTAAAAGGAGGCTTGATGGTGTTAAATCAGAGGTTTGACCTCGTGCAGGAGCAAATTGATACCCTATGGCAAATCGCTCAATTTGGCTGTCAATGAATGTATGTTGGACTTTGTGTCACTAGCATACAACATGAGAACTTTCCCTGTGCTGCAAATCTGTCTAAACAATTGTCAAGCTATATTTTAGGTAATTGGACTGGAGAATTCGATACTACGATGGACCAGCTGAGAGTGGCCATTGCCATGGTAAATTCTACTAGAGTGGACGCAGGACTAGCCACAGGAGTATCATCATGGATTGCTGCAGCCATGAATCATCTGAAGGAATGGGCGGGCATGGGAGTGCTAGCAGGCCTTCTGGTGTTGGTCATCTTGGTTTGCCTGTGGTATATATGCAAGATTAGAGTCTCACAACAGCGTAATGCAGCCATGACCATTCAGGCCTTTACAGCCATTGAAGCAGGACAGTCTCCCCAAGCATGGTTGGCTACCATAAAAAGCCAAAATCTTACGCTCAGGATGCGAGGCGAAGCACTGCACTCAGGGTCAGCCGCCTTGGACCCAGAGAAGAGCATGTCTGATTGCATGCGGGTTGATGCCCCAGGTCCCGCCTCTGAGAAAAAGGTATCTGACGGGTCTGATGCTCTTTGGGTGGATGACACCTAAATGAACATCAGTACAAAGTCCCAATTTATTTCTAATATCAGAGATCAGACCTCTACTCTTGCCTGATGCGTCCAAAACAAAAAGGGGGGACTGTAGAGAGCTGCGTAATGCCGCTCCTGAAAGATGGAGCTGGTTTCCGCCTTCCACCTTCCCGATGGTGAGTGCTCTCTGTCACAAACAACTCCACATTTGGCTAAGGCTGAGGATCTGGCTTGCTTCCATGGATGTGGACCTATCTGCATTGCCCACGTGGCATACTGAGGTTGGCTGCCCAGAGGCTATTTAAAGTGGGCTGGCTTTCCCCAGGGTCAGATGATTGTTCAAGGTTCCTAAATAAACTGCATTGAAAAAAAAAAATAAACAAATCTTCCATAATAAAGAGAGCTACTCCATGAATCATAAATAAAGTTTCCCTCCCTCCAAAAAGAACACTCATTCCCTTTTTTAATAACAACAACAACAACAATAATGATAATGATAATAAATGAAAATCTTAGTTTTCTCCAAGGGACTCTCATTGAGGCAACAAACCAGACTATTGTGTAGGTCCCATGAGAAGCAACAGATGGCAACAGAAAAACTCAAGGGTATACTTGTGGGTTGTCAATGCTGCCTCTTCAGGCACCAGGCATCCACCTGATACACAGGCACACCTATCCACGAAGGCAAAACAGTCATACGTGTAAAAATAAACAAATAGATGGGATTTACACTTCTTAGAAGAGGGGGAAAAAAAGCACAAGGGTCCATTAGTAAGTAAAGCTAGTTCATTGCACACACAGCCCTAGCTTAAATTTATGTATTCCCAGTTTAAATGTGTCCAGTTTTAATTCCCCTGCTCAGCCAGGGCCCAGGCATTCCCTGCTCACTGCAGAAGGAATCCTGGGGTCCCTGCCCCCCTTTCTTTTAGTGAGTACTGACTCTCCCAGTCAAAACAGGGCTGGTCTCAGGAAGGCAGACAGAGATTATAAATAATTTCTAAAGACTATAACAAGAAGCTAGGTGTGGTGTCGCATGCCTGTGGCTGTCAGTGGAGCAAGCAGAGGCTGGTGTGAGTTCCAGGCCATCTGGGTTTGCAAAACGAGTTCAGGATATGCAAGGCCATAAGAGAAACCCTGTTTCCAAAAGCAAGGGTTTGCACCCCTGCCAGCTCTTCACACTCACTTGTCTAGACATGTCCTAAGTCATAAAGTATGACTTCAACCAGGCTATAAGAAAGCCCTGCCAAGAACAGTGCACACACCTTTAATCCCAGCACTCAGGAGGCAGAGACAGGTAGATGTCTATGAGTATGTCTGTGAGTTTGAGGCCAGCCTGGTATACAAAGAGGCCGGGACAGCCAGGGCTACACAGAGAAACCCTGTCTCAAAAACCCAAATTAATAATAATAATAAGATTGAAATAAAAAAAAAATCAGAGCCAGGCCTGCTGGCACATTGCCAGGTTTCTTTCACAAGGAAGGCACACAGTAGAGTTTATGGAAAAAATAGCAGATGGAAGAAAGATTTGAAACTTCATTTTATTTCATTTTTAAAATCTCAATTACATTAATTCTTAGTGGATTTGAGAGACCAAAGACTTAAAATCAGTGGGTATTGTTTTAAAGTTTAAAGCAGAAGCATGAATAAAGGCTAGTTAGTAGGAAACATGTCCAGCCTCCTTCGGGAAGAACTAGCATTAATGCCCTGAGGGGAAGAATTAGCCTTACTGAATTCTTTCCTGCCCACTAATTATACAGTTACTAGGAAACCAACCCATAGGACCAGGCCAGAACTGTTTGTAGTCTTGCTGCCCAAAGTGGACCAATCATTTCAAAAGTCAGTTTCCATTACACAATCATGTAACGCCAAAGCATGTAAGTCCCTGCTTGCAGTTTTGCCCCATAAAAACCTTGCTTCCCTAGACTGTGGTGCTGCACTGCTCTCCTGGTTCCACAGGAAGTTTGCGTCCTGTGTTCAAACGTGTATACAATTTTAAAAACCTCATATATTTACAATGGATTGTATTCTTGGTGTTTTGGGGTTCGCTAAGTGGGCATAACAATTTCAATCTGAATTAATAATTTATAAACACCTTATAAAACCATTAATAATTTATAAACACCTCCCAATGTCAATAAACTTTCATAGCCACAGAAAACAACCAAAAACCTACCCAATCCCCCTTAAGGAAAATTGGTCTTTGTTCTCATGGATTTCTTTTAGTTGACATTTTGGATACACAAAAGTCCTTTCAGAGACCCCAAAGAAAATTGGAAAAATGGTTTATCTATCAAACAATAACATTTGTGGTCCAGTCTTTGAATGTTGAGAAATTTCAGGCTTAATAAAATCCTGTTTAGAACAGTCTAAAATGCTGGACCAATTAAGATTTGTAGCTTTCTTCAAAGTTCTCTTGGGATCAGGTTTTGGAAGGAGGATTCTGTCAGGTTTGATCCAGCATCTTCAGTGTTCAGTAATTTCTTCTGCAAACATATTTCTCACAAGCATTGTACAGTTCTAAAATGATAATTGTATGATATGTTCAGAGTGAAACCAAACTGTAAGCCAATTTAATCTATGCCAATTAAAAGAATGGCATAATAAACTTTGAGGCTAGCACAGTTAAGGATTGATTGGCCATGATTTGCTGAAGTTCTGGCTAGAGACATTTTTTATGTCTCAGTCATTTTTTGACTTGTTCCCATGTGAAGGGATTATCAACTTATGTTAACTATTCTGTTTGGTCTTCTTTATTTCTCTCTTCTTGTGTGTGGCCAAGGTCTTCAGGTGGTCTTACTCTGTTGTACCTGATTTTTATTAGTTTTGAAGGAACCCATAATTTCTCTCTCCTGTGTGAACATACACAAAACATCTTCCCCAGTGTAACAAATTCCCTACTCTCCCTTGTGAAGTTAGGTTATCTTTGAAATATATAGGCTGAAATAATTTGGCAGTTTTTTTCTAAACCCAGTATCACCATGCAGCTGTTTGTTGTTCATTAACATTTAAGAAATTTAATGTCAATAAAGCAGTTTGTAATCTATCTCTGGGGGGTTTTAATACCCCTCTCTGTTAAGCATGTCCCTTAAAGTACAACTGGATCTTTCAATGACTGCTTGACCGGTAGGATTATGAGGTATACCTGTTACATGTTTTATCTTATGTAAAAATCTTTTCATTTTATTAGAGAGATATGCTGTAGTATTAGCAGTATACACATAATTACCATCACTTCTAATAAATGCATAATAAGTGAATCAGCCTTTTCAGAACGTAAGGCTGTTGCCCATTGGAACCCTGAATATGTGTCTATAGTATGATATAAATATTCCAGTTTACCAAATTCTGTGAAATAAAACACATGATTTGCCAAATTTTATTTCTTTGGTTACATGTAGGGTTACTTCCTGCAGGTAGTGGAATTTGATTATATAAAGAACAAGTGGGACATTTTCTCACAATTTCTTTGGCTTGTTGCCATGTGATAAAAAACTCTCTTTTTAAACTTTTGCTGTTAACACGGAGTTTTTAATAAAATTCTGAGGCCTCTAACATGTTTCCTGTCAATAGTTGAACAATTTCATCATTGCCTTGTGATAGAGGGCCTGGTGGACCCGTATCAGATCTGATATGTGTTATATAAAATAAATTATTTCTATTTCTGATTATTCATTGTAATTGAAGAAACAGTGAGGTTAAGCCTGAATCATCCTGTGTGAGTCAGTGACTATATTAGATTCTTGAAAATTTCATAACACCAAAAAAATTGCATATAATTCTGGTTTTTGAACTGAATCTTAAGGACTCTCCACCACTTTACTCAGATTTTCGGACTTATAACCTGTCCTTTTTTATTTATTGGAATCTGTATAAAATGTAGGAGCTCCAGAAACTGGGGTTCCTTTTCTTATATGAAGGAGAATCCAATTGGTTCTGTATATAAAATGAAGTTGCTTGCTTTTTGGGTATCTTTGTTGATTTCTCCCAAAATTTCACAGCTCTTTTCCAATATTTGTTGTCTGCCCATAATGATGCAATCTCAGGATTGGTAAAGGGCAACACAATTTCAGCTGGATCTATTCCAGCTAATTGACAAAGTCTCATTTTACTTTTTAGGATCAATTCAGAAACCTTTTCTAAATAGGTTTTAAATTTTTATTTTGTTTGTGTGACAAAATATCCATTCCAAGACACAGTCCTTCCTCTGCATAAGAATTCCTGTGAGAGAATGAGGAGAAGTCAAGATAACCAAAATACAGGCCCTCTTTGGATGAATACAATCTATATATGCATCTTGTAATTTCCTTTCTACGAGAGCCAATTCCTTTTCAACTTCAGTTGATAATTTTCTTAGATTATTTAAGTCCTTATCACCCTGTAAGGTTTGAAATAAGTTACTTAGCTCTTGAGTAGCTAAACCAATGGTATGCCATAGCATGTTAATATCTCCCATCAATTTTTGAAAATTTGTAAGAGTTCGTAATTGTTTTTTTCTAATTTATAGTTTTTTTTTGGCCAATTTTTTTTGTAGACCTATTTTGTATCCTCGGTAATTAATAGTTTTTTTTTTTTTTTTGGAGCAATCTGTAATCCCCAAAGAGGCAAAGTTCTATTTATTTCATCAAAAATATTTTCTAATGTTTTTCTATCTGAATCAGCTAATAAGATATCATCCATATAGTGGTAAATTATGGATTGAGGAAACTGCTTATGAATTATCTCCAACAGCTGTTGTACAAAATATTGGCACAAAGTAGGACTGTTCAACATCCCCTGTGGTAAGACCCTTGAGTGATATATCTTTATTGGACAGCTCCTATTAAAAGTGGGTGCTGAGAAAGTAAACCTTTCCCTATCATGCTCATGTAAAGGAATTGTGAAAAAGCAATCCTTTAAATCAATCACTATAATAGGCCACTCCTTAGGTAACACGGAAGGCAATGGGATTCTGGATTGTAATGATCTCATTGGCTGAATAATTTTGTTAATGGCTCTGAGATCTGTTAACATCCTCCATTTGCCAGATTTCTTTTTGATGACAAATACAGGAGAATTCCAAGGGCTGTTGGACTCCTCTATATGTTGAGCCTCCAGCTGTTCCAGGACTAACTGTTCTAGTGCCAGTAATTTTTCTTTACTCATAGACCATTGTTCAATCCAAATAGGTTGGTCAGCCAACTACCTTGACAAGGTTGTGGGGGTTTTATTAACAGTGGCTTCCCAACATGAAGTTGAAAAGAATGCCTTTGTTGTATTTTGTTTATGGACAGACTGGACAGCCTGTAACTGTTTTTGATGGCATTTTAAAATAATTTTAACATGTTTATCAGGAGTATTACCTGTTTTGCCTTTGAATTTGGAGTTGTTAATCTGGGTCTCCCATTGTTGTAACAGATCTCTTTCCCATAAGTTTATGGCTATCTCAGCCACATATGGCCTTAATTTTCCTAGTTGACCTTCTGGTCCTATACATTTAAGCCATCTGACATGTTGTTTTACTTTAAAGTTCCAACTCCTTGGAATTGGATATCCACCTCTTGAATTGGCTAATTTAGGGGTCAGAATTTAGGAGTGATAATTATGACATCAGCCCCAGTATCCACCATGCCTTCAATTTCAATATTATTTAAAATTATCTTTAACTTTGGCCTATGATCATTTATAGAGGTTTGCCAATATATTTTTTTTTTGTTCCCTTCCTGTTTGTTTGTTTGTTTTATCTATAAAACCTACCCTGGTCTCACTGTTGAAGTTTTTAATGTTTAATCCCAGAGCAGTGGTGTTTAACTTTCATGTGGAGGAGTATCCCTGTCCTGTACTGGGGCCTGAGAAAGGCCCCTTCAGGCAGTTTTTTATAAAGGATTACCCCATTTATCTGTGCTCTATATTCACTAATCCGATGTCAACCCTTGCCACATCTTCTGCATATTCTAGAAAAGTATAGACTCCCTTTTTGAATTATTTTGTTTTTTTCTGGTAACTCCATTTGCCCATCAAAATTAAGACATTTCCCAATGTCTTTAGGGGTAGCTTCTCCTATCAAGGCTAAATTGGGTGACTGAGGTTTGTTGTCAATTGTATTTATAACCCATTTGTCTATTTGTGCACACCTTGCTTTTAATGGCTGTATTACCTCTTTGCATTCAAAATCTTTGCATTTCAAAAGCTTTTCTAACTAGTGGATCTGATATACTTGTATCCCAAGCTGAAGTCAATCTTTGTAAAACATTAATGAATGTTTCACTTGGAGCTTGTATGACCTGAGAGAATGGCTCAAGCCTTTTTTCCTGATTCCTCAACCTTGTCCCAGGTATTTAAGGCTGCTAGGTGACATGATTCTAAGGTTTCTTCATTATATACAGCTTGTATCTCTGTGTCAGCCTATTGGCCATCACCAAGCAGCTGTTCCTTAAAAACACCAACAGCCCTGGCTCTATTTTTGTATGCTATCTCTCTAGCCTCTTCTCTTCACCATGATAGCCATTGTAAACATGGCTCAGGTTCTTTTATTGCCTTTGACATATCTTCCCAGTCCTTTGGGATTACTCTCCTGATTGGCCAGGAAGTCAGCATTTGTTTTACAAATGGTGAATGCATTCCAAAATTGGTGACACTTTCTTTAAATTTTCCCAGGTCTAGCACTTCCACAGGGTGCCATTTAGCCTCTTGGTAATCCTGTGGGGGATCATCATCTGCTGGTCTCTGTTGTACAATGACTGGATAAGCTAATGTTTGTTTTCTAACCACCTTTGTTTGGCTTTATTTATTATTATATTTGCCTCTGCCTGAGTATTTTCTTTACTTAGTATTCTAAACTCTTTTTTTAAAGTCTGTACCCACATTTCACACCTATCTCTCTTTGTTTGTTTTGTCCAATAATCTCTTCAATCTCTTGTTTTATGCCTCCCTTCTAACTTTTAATTTTTCTTTATAGTGTTCTAGTTGTTTGTTTTCCAGTATCTTTTCTAAAACCTCTGCCCTATTTTCCTGTTGTTTCTTATGTTCTGTAAGTTTTTGTATCTCTTCTTTTATGTCCTGTTTCCAACCTTCGTTATTTCTTTCTATTGTTCTAGTTGTTTTTTGTGTTGTTCCAGTATCTTTTCTAAAGCCTTTGCCTTTGAGAATACATAAAAGGCTAAATCAATTATTAAAGTTAAGTTGAGGAATATGAATGTAACCATAGTCATAATTTCTAAACTTTCCTTTATTTCTGTCTTAAAACCATAGAAGAGATTATCAGCCAAGCTCAAAGAAGTCTGTTTTAATGTTTCTCTCATCCTGTTAGACTGTAGTGGCAACCAGTTTTGTTCAGTCTCAGGTCTGCCCACAGTAGGCTGTCTTTTGCTCTGAGGCATGTTTAAGAGTCTCTTTTAAAGAGCTAGTAATTTATCTGGGAGTTTTTAGGTTTAAAGTTTGGGTTGTATCACTGAGAGCTTATTCCTCTCCCCCACCAAATTATATTAAAGTAGGATTTAAAGGGTGTGGATACTTAGATTAGTTGGGTGCCATTTGTTTCATATTATTAATATTTACTATTGATAAATCTTTTAGTTAAGCAGTGGTTATTCCTAAACAGTGGTATAACCAAATCACCACACAGAGACTAGGATTTATTTAATTAACCTAGAGCACAATGCAAGCCAACAGTTACTCCATCCTAAACCTCTAAGCCCACAGAGTTTCCTACCATTCAGATTCACCCATCATATGGTGTTTAGTGATATCTTAGTTCCAGTTCATTTCTACATGTGGTGCCAAGACCTGTCCTGCAGATTCTCCTTCTCTCCTCTCCTGTCTCCTTCCTCTTCCTCCCACTCTGGACCAGGATGTCTCACCTTATCCTCTCCATTACTCAGTATTGGGGCTGGTTGTTTTAATTGACAATATAGAGAACAAATGGTGGCATGTTTATGCAAACTTGAAACAGGTGATGCTTATAAAAAGCATCACAATGCAGTATCTGGATTGAAACCAGACAATAGAGGAGAGAAATCAGCTTTTGAATGAACAAGGGTAAATTGTATACATTCCAACAAAAGAATATTATAACAATATAATCTCTTGTATCATATTAAAACAACATGGTCTAAAACTAGACCTTAATAATAACAAAAAATTGTAAACAGCCTGCATATGCATGGAAACTGAACTCTACTCAATGACAGCTGGATTATGGAAGAAATAAACTAATTAGACTTTCTAGAATTTAACAAAAATGAAGGCACAACTTACCCAAACTAATGAGACATAATGAAAGTAATTCTAAGGAAAGTTCATAGAACTAAGTGCCTTCATAAAGAAATCTGAGGCATCTCAAATCAACATAACAACACATGTGAATGACCTAGTCAAAATGAAGCAGACATATACAAGAGGAGTAGATGGCTAGAAATAATCAAACTTAGGGCAGAAATCAATAAATTAGAAACAAAGAAAACAATTCAAAGAATAAACAAAAGCAAGAGTGGTTCTTGGAGAAAATGACAAAGATAGACAAACCTTTAGCATAACTAACTAAAACACAGGGAGACACTATATAAATCAGCAAAATCAGAAAATAAAAGGGGGTATAATTACAGACACTGAGGAAATTCAAAGAATCATTAGGTTTCACCTTAAGTCTATATGCTACAAAACTTGAAAATCTAAATGAAATGGAATATTTTCTTGCTAGATTCCACTAATCAAAGTTGAATCTGGATCAGGTAACTAAATTAATAGACCTACATGCCCTTTTGAAGCATTCATCAAAAGTTTCCCTGCCAAACAAAGCCCAGGGCCTGATAGTTTCCACACAGAATTCTACTAGACCTTCAAAGAAGAGGTAATGCCAATACTCTTCAAACTACTTCACAAAACAGAAAAAGAAGGAACATTACCAAATTCTTTCTATGAAGCCACATTCACCTTGATACCTAAACCTCACAAGAGCTAACTAAAAGGCAGAGATACACTAAGAAAGATTATTTCAGACCAATCTCTCTTATGAATATTGAAACAAAAATACTCAATAAAATACTTGCAAAATGAACCCAAGAAAACATCAAAAATGTCATCTACCATGACCAAGTGGCTTCATCCTAGGCATGCAGGGGAGATACAATGTACAGAAAACCATCATTGTAATCCACCACATAAACAAACTGAAAAAGAAAAACCACATGATCATCTCAATAGATGCTGCAAAGCATTTAATAAAATCCACATTAAACATTAATGTTTAAAGTCTTGGAGATATCAGAGATAAAAGGCACATGCCTAAACACAGTAAAGATAATATACAACAAGCCTATAGTAAACATCAAACTAAATGAAAAGCAATTTAAACCAGTCCCACTGAAATCAGAGACAAGTCAAGTTTGCTCACTCTCTCCTTTCTCATCAACATAGTACTGGAAGTTCTAGCTATAGCAGTAAAACAACTAAATTAAATCAAGGGGATACAAAGCAGAAAGGAAGAAGTCAAAGTATCACTATTCACAGGTGATATGATAGTATACATGAGTGACCCTAAAATTTCTACCAGAGAACTATTACAGCTGATAAACACCTTCAGCAAAGTGGCTGAAAACAAAGTTGCTAAAAAATATCTGAAGCCCTCTTGTATAGAAAAGACAAGAGGACTGAGAAAGAAATTAGGAAAAAAAAAAACCAACCTTGCAATAGCCACAAATAACATAAAGTGCACTGGTGTGACTCTAACCAAGCAAGTGAGAAATCTGTATGAAAAAAACTTCAAGTATTTGAAGAAAGAAATTGAAAAAGATGTCATAAGATAGAATGATCTCCTATACTCATGGATCAGTAGGAATAACAGCAAAATGGTCATCCTACCAAAAGAAATGTACAGATTCAATGCAATTCCCATCAAAATACCAACACAATTCTTTACAGACCTTGAAAGAACAATTCTCAACATCACATAAAAAAAAAAAAAACACAAAAAAGCCAGAATAGTTAAAAGAATCCAGTACAATAAAAAACTTCTGGAGGTATCTCCATCCTGGATCTCAAACTGTACTACAGAAAAACAATAAATGTGGTACTGGCATAGAAACATACTGGTGGATCTGTGGAATTGAATCAAAGACCCAGAAATAAACCCACACACCTACAACGCCTGATATTTTACAAAGAAGCCAAAACCGTTCAATGGAAAAAAGAACATCTTCAACCAAAGGTGATTGTCTAACTGGATGTCCACACATAGAAAGATACAAATAGATCCATACTTATCACCCTGCACAAAAGTAAATTCCTTGTGGATCAAATACCTCAATATAAAACTAACATTCTTAATCTGTTATTTAAAAAAATTGAGGAAGAGGCTTGAACACATTGGCACAGGAGACAACTTCCTGAACAGAACACCAGCAGCACAGGCTCTAAGATCAACAATCAATAAATGGGATCTCATGAAACCTAAAATCTTTTCTAAAGCAAAGGACACTGTCAGCAGAACAAAAGGATGGCTTACAGACTGGGAAAGGATCTTCACCAACTCTACATCTGACAGAAGGCTAATATCCAGAATATATAAATAATCCAACAAATCAAATAATCCAATTTAAAATAGGGTTCAAGGCTAAACAGAAATTCTCAACATAGGAATATTGAATGGTGTAGAAACACTTAAAAATGCTCAACATCCTTAAAAATCTGAGAAATGAAAATCAAAACAACTCCGAGACTCCACCTCACACCCATCAGAATGGCTAAGATCAAAAACTCAAGGGACAACTCATGCTGGAGAAGATGTGCAGAAAGGAGAACCCTCCTCCATTGCTGGTAGAATGTAAACTTGTATAACCACTTTGGAAATCAGTCTGGCACTTTCTCAGAAAACTTGGAATACTGCTACACCAAGACCCAGCTAAACACCTCCTAGACATATATCAGAAAGATGCTCAACCATACAACAAGGGCATTTGCTCAACTATGACTATAACAGCTTTATTCATAATAGCCAGAAACTGGAATCAAACTAGATGTCCCTCAATGGGGGAATGGATACAGAAATTGTGGTACATTTACACAACGAAATACTACTCAGGTATTAAAAACAAGAAAATCATGAAATTTGCAGGCAAATGGATGGAACTAAAAAAGATCACCCTGAGTGATGTATCCCAGAAGCAGAAATACATGTATGGTGTATATTCACTTACAAGTGGATATTACCCATACAATATACATTGGACATATTAAAATCTACAGACTTTAAAAAGCTAAAGTACAAGGAGAAACATAGGGAAGATGCTTAATTCTCATTCAGAAAAGAAAACAGGATAGACGCCAGAAACCATAGAAGAGAAAGAACAGGATAGGAGCCTTCCACAGATGAACACTAAGTGACTCCACTCAAGAGGTGATTGAAGCAGATGCAGAGACCCACAGCAAAATTTTGTATAGAGCACAAAAAGTCTTATTGAAGAAGTGGGAGATAGAAGGACCTAAAGGGGACAGGAGTCACTCAAGGAGACCAACAAAGCCAAAAAAATCTGGGTCCTGGGGCCCTGCAGAGACTGATGCATCAAACAAAGAGCATGAGAGGACTTAGAACCCCTGCTCAGATGTAGCCCATAGACACCTCAGTCTCCATATGGGATTCCTAGTAAGGGGTGAAGAGACAGTCTCTGAACTCAGTTGCCTGCTTCTTGATCACTTCTGCCTGGTGGGGACAACTAGTAAGCCCACAGATGAATAGGATACAGGGAGTCTTAATGGAAACTGATAGGCTAGGGTCTGATAGGACCTTCCCTATCAGAGGACACAGGAGAAGGATAGGGGAGGAGGGGGGAGGGATAGCGGGACATAGAGTAGATGAGGGAGGGGGCTACAATTGGGATACAAAGTGAATATATTAAATGATATTAAATGAAAAATTAATGATAAACATGGGTGACAGAATGAAGCATAAATAAGACACAATTTACTGAGAAATACACAAAAAATACTCACCATCTTTAATCATAGATCTAGCTAGAAAAAAACAAACTTAGGCAACCAATACCTCAAATGACAAATAATGTATGTTTACTGTCCTTCTTGGCACTATAGTAAAAGAGTATGTGATAAGATGCATACAATATCATTGGATATCTTTCTTCATGGACTGAACATGGAGTGACTTGTAGGAGTTGAGATGTTGATTTACTTTCTCCCCACAGATTAGCAGAAATGTATCCCTTGCTGAATTCAAGAGTAACCAAACCTTGAGAGAAAACACTGCCTTCCCATGGCAATGACCTTCCTGTCATTTGAGGATCCTCTGGGCTTGCCCCTGGCCTGCATGGCTTTGTGCTTATCTGTCAGCACAACTATAGTTTTGGGGATCTTTCTCAAGCACCATGACTCACCCATCATTAAGTCCAATAACCAGACTATAATAAAATACCTTAGTGTCTTCAAATGAAATTATTTATCCCTACTTTTAGTAAGTTTATATAAAGTGTATATCTAACCATAATTAAAAGAGCCCTTCATTTAAGCAATGTTATATAGATACACTCTATTTCAGAATAGAAACTACTTCTGAAAACACATTTTAGTAAGTTATACATGTTAATTTTTTATTTGTGGACATATAAGTATTCAAATTTTAATTACATAAAATAGTAATTGTGATAAATAATACAGGTACTATATAATTTCCCTTAGTATTTTATTTTTCTGGAGGAAACAGGAATTAAGTTGACAGTTGACATCTTCTGTTGGACAGGCAAAAACCTGGACCTCTGGCAAAGGGAGCTTGCAAAATTGTACATCCACAGTGGAAATCAGTGTGCAGAATGCTCAACATGATGAAAATAAATCTACCATATGAACCACTTATAACTTTCCTTGACATATGCACAATGGACTCAATATACTCCTTCGAAAATATTTTCTCAACCATACTCATTTCTATTCTGTTCGCAATAGGTACAAAATGAGAACACCTAAATATCCTTCAACTGATATAGATAAGTGAAATGGTATGCACATAAGTAGATAGAAATATAAATAACGATATTGATTTAGGTAACTCAGATCCAGAAAACAGATATCACATGTCCTATCTACTCTAGAGCACATAGCTCTAGATCTTCAGTTGTGAGTATTCACCCTACTGTGAAAGAAAAGAAACTGTGGCAAAAGACTGGGGACCAGCCCCAGCAGTTGATAGTATCCAGAGAGGAGGGAAGGATAAGGCAGGGCAGAAATGAGTCAGACATGGTTGTTCAAAGAAATTGAGAGTCTTGACTGACTGGCCGTCAGAGTGCTTCTTTATTTAGACAGAACTTAATAATAAAAGATAGCTTCATATTGTTCTAAAATATAGATGATATCTTTTTTGTTCCCAGATAGGTGTTTTAACTGTCTTTTGGTCATAAATTTAGTCATCATTGATAAACCTTATCTTTTACTATCATTTTTCTTCATCAATCCCATAACCTGACATTTTTGAGAATCTGTAGGCATATTTGCCACAGCCTGAAAGCCCATTCTCAGGTTGGAAGCATTCTCAGATTCAATGGCAATAGATAGAAAATCTTCAAGCCAGCTTGGGCATATTGCTTTGTTCCAAAAAGTATATTATCATATTTTAATGGACAGCCTTAAGAAAAACCATTTACACCAAAGCAGCAACAGTTATTATTAAATTCCTGGCATAATGCATTGTCTATACCTCATATCTTTGTAGAATTTACTTATGTGCTAAATCTAAGTATTCTTTCATTATTTTGGTCATACAACACCACAGTGATACTGTGAAAGCTGATATTTCTAGGAAAAGGAGGTCCTAATACCTCACTTTAAAAATCATTTTTATAAAACATTCTTTGTCCATCATTATAAACCCTACTATAAGGTGATGATGTCTCCAGCCATTCATTTACATCTTTATCTAATCATTGAGGGCATACCATATGTAACTCCTAATCTTATATGCTAAGTAATCATCTGAGAATACAGCAGTACAAGGTATTTAATCTCAAATACTATCAACTCTCCTAGCTCTAGAAACTTTGTTTGCCTTTTTAAGAGTATGTTGTTCTGATTATTTTCTTCTTGAGGAAGCACAGGGGTAGATTTTGCAAGACTATCTTGGAGCTGCAGTCTCATAAGGAGTTTTCTGCCATTTTTATGTGAGTTACAACTTCCACGAGGAAGACATTCATGTAGGGCCAGATAATTGATATTTCCCCTAAAAATGAGAGAAGCAGTATGTTCAGGATTTTTCTGGGGAAGGTTAGAAGCAGTACTCCAGGGTAAAGGCATAAATGATTCATTAAAAAATTTCCCATTGCTCCAATGGCCCCAGGTTGTACATGTATTGAAAGCCCTCTAAGCATGTAGCAAGTGGAGATCAAGACCACGCCTGAAAGATAGCATGAAGGCTACTGTAACATGCTGCTCAGCTGTGCTGGATCTTTGTCAAATAGCTGTGCTGACTTCATGGCTTTAACTGTATATGAACTTTGGTGAGGTTTTAATCCATTTGAAGGTGACTTTTGAGTGAAAATAAGCATCTATTTCCATGTTTCTACATATAGACATCTAATTTGGTCAGCACCATTTGTGAATATTTTATCTGTTTTTCCAGTGTGTATTTTTAGCTTTCCGGTGTGTATTTCTATTTTTGTTATAGTACTAGTGTATTTACATAATAAAATATTACTCAGACATTTAAAAAATCAAATCATGAAACGTGAAGGTAAATGCACCTTTGCAGGTAACTGAGAGTGAGAGAATCTAGACCTGTAAGACATATTAGTGCAAGAGTTGTAGGTGTAAATACCAATCTATATTTTCACTTAAGGCCCACTTCACACGATGGAATCCACACCTGACACTGGTCTATTGATCAAGAAAAAGAAATTACACAGCCCATGGTTCTGGGGGAAAAGCAAATACTGCATTCTACTGAAAGTAATAAAATGACCATTGACACCATTCTGCTATACTCATAGACCAGTATCTTGTTCAGCCATCATAAAAAAAAAAATGTCATCCTGCATCTGATGGAGACAAAATCACAGACCCATAGGGAAAATAGACATCCAGTGAGAGACCTCAGAATGTGCCCTTCAGGCTCTTCAGTAATTCAGCCAGAAGAGTGTAAATGCCAGAAAGGATAGAGGATATCAAAGAACAAAGCACTATAAATTAAGAGGACTGAAGAATAGATAAACTGTGAGAGACTGAGGCAGCATGCACAAGGCCATTAGTGTTCTGTCCCTAGCCCTATCTCTAATTGATAAGTGCTTGCAAATGAAAATGTAGTTTTCTCCAAGGGACACTCATTTTATCCAAGAGACTACTCTTAATTATATTTTTAAGAGTACATTCCAAAAGGTAGATGGCCAAAAATTTCCCTCACTGGGAAGTTTGGATTCTCATGTCCTAGAATTCTGGCATTTATTTAAAATTTTTTATCATAGTTCTCATTTTAATTTGCTGAAGATTTTTTTTCTATTTTTAAAGCTACATGTCCTCTGTGTGTATACCATTGATTCAAGTTTAATATTTTATGAGATTCCTGCGTGTATGAACAAGTCTGCATCATTTCCCAACTTGGGCTCTTTTTGTTTTTTTTCCTACTCAGATGTGTTTGCTTTTGTCTTTTTGCTATTTTATTTTCTTATTATAAATTAGAGCCCTCCTTTTTTAATATGAGGGTGAATTTAGACAGGATAGAAGGGGAGATGGGAAAGAGTTGCCAGGATTAGAGGAAGGGAAAACTTTAATCCGGATGAACATATAAGTAAAGTGACTATTTTTAAAAGAAAAAAAGAAGAAGGAGGAGGATGAAGAGAAAGAAAAAGAATAAGGAAGAAAAAAGAAGAAAACAGGAGGAGGAGAAGATGAGAAGATGAAGAAGAAGAAGAAGAAGAAGAAGAAGAAGAAGAAGAAGAAGAAGAAGAAGAACAAGAACAAGAAGAACAAGAACAAGAACAAGAAGAACAAGAACAAGAACAAGAACAAGAAGAACAACAAGAAGAAGTTGTGTCAAAAGAAATGTTAAATAGCCATGCACAAAAGATCCAGAAAATCTAAAAAGTGAAAAAAGTAAGTTATGAATAATAGAAATAGAAAAAGAAGAAAAAACTCACATCAAAATCCTAGAAAATATTTTCAGCAAAATAATAGAAGAATGTATCCTTAACCTAATGAAGAAGGGGTAGCCTATAAAAGTACAAAACATATATAGAACAACAATTAAAGTGTACTGAAAAGAAATTGTGCTCAGCACACAAAATCAAAACATTAAATGCAAAGAAAAGTATATTAAACAAAGAAGGGATATTAAAAGTTACAAGTTGAAAATACTAAGTTGCACATAAATTTAGGCTCTTTAGAATAACTCCTGATCTCTCAAGAGAGATTCTAAACCTAGAATGGCTGAGACAGATTATATATAATCTTTAAGGGACCCTTATTCCTATATCCAGTAAACTTTCAATAATAAATGATGAATAAAGATATATTGCATAATAAAACCAAATATGAGCAGTATCTCTGTAAAACTTCACTACAGAAGCCAATCAATGAAATACTCAAATCTAAAGTGTTAACCATACCAAAGACAACAAGAATGAATAATCCCAAGCATCAAATCAGAAGGCAAAAACCCCACACCATAACTACGAAATAAAGGGAAATAATAAACATTGCTCATTGAAAACTCTCAACTTGGATGTTCAATTCTCGAATAGAAAGACAGGAACTAACAGAATGGACTAGACAACAATGTCCATTTTTCTGCTGCATCTACAGAACACTCTTTATCATCCAGGTTGGACAGCATCTCTGTGTAAAAGGATGAAAGGAGACAGTAGAAGAAAGTGGACCAAAAAAGTTTAGTGGAACTTTATTTTATAAAGTTCACACAAACAAATACTAAAATTCTTGAGTCAATTTAAAAGAGAGTATTACTGTACATACTGAATGAGGAGTTCCACCATTATCCATATGAAACAGATGACTTGGACTGGTCCAGCACACATCTACACTCATGTTTACTGAAGCAAAGCTTACCGTGTGCTAAGATAGAATGGACTTGATGGTCCTGAATCACATGAGTGCAAAATATAATATTATTCAATTTTTTTATTCATGGAAAACATGTACTTTTCTTTTTTGAGATTTTTAATATAATCACATTATTTCTCGTTTCTCTGTCCTACCTACAAAATCTCTCATATATCCCTCTTTTGGCTCTTTCAATTTCAAGTCTTGGGTTGCCAATAACTGCTATTACATGTATCATGCGTGTGTGTGTGTGTGTGTGTGTGTGTGTGTGTGTGTGAGAGAGAGGAGAGAGAACATTTAACATTTCAAGAAAGGCAATCATTTTACTTTGAAATTGTGGATGAACTCAAAATGTATCATCAAAAGTTATGACCTGAGCTAGACACAGAAATCAAACATTGTCTGACTTCAGTCCTAATTGGGCTAAAAGCAGTCAATGCTCTGAAATAAGAATTGAATAGTCAATATTAGAGCCTGAACATCAGGGTGTAGTGGCATGACTTGTCAAAGAACACATTTCAGTGACAAGAGGAATAATATAAAGAAATACTTCGGGGTGTGTGCATAAGAGCTATTAATAATAGCTTACATTGTTTACTTGAGAAATATTCTGTGTACATTTTTTAAATCTCAATAACCAAAATGTTATAATTACTGTGTAAGAGATATTAATTTATTTATGTATTATTTATTCTTCCATCAATTTTCCTTCCATTTTCACTCTCCTGAGTTTTGAGTAATCATTCTTTGCTCTTTTGAAAAGCACTTAAAGAAATGCTCAACCTCACTAGCCATTAGGGAAATGCAAATCAAAACAACCCTGAGATTTCACATTACACCCATGAGAATGGCCAAGATCAAAAACTCAAGTGACAACACATGCTGGAGAGGTTGTGGAGAAAGAGGAACCCTTCTCCACTGCTGGTGGGAATGTAAACTGGTACAGCCACTCTGGAAATCAATCTGGCGTTTTCTCAGACAACTAGGAATAGTGCTTCCCCAAGATCCAGCCATACCACTCCTAGGCATATATCCAAAAGAGGCTCAAGCATACAAAAAGGAAATTTGCTCAACCATGTTCGTAGCAGCTTTATTTGTAATAGCCAGAAGCTGGAAACAGCCCAGATGCCCCTCAACTGAAGAATGGATGCAGAAAATCTGGTACATCTACACAATGGAATATTACTCAGCAATGAAAAATAAGGAAATCATGAAATTTGCAGGTAAATGGTGGGATCTGGAAAGGATCATCCTGAGCGAGTTGTCCCAGAAGCAAAAAGACACACATGGCATATACTCACTCATATAGACATACAACATAGGACAAACCCACTAAAACCTGTGCATCTAAAGAAACTAAGCAAGAGAGAGGACCCTAACTAAAATGTCCAATCCCCATCTGGAAAGGCAAAGAGGATGGACATCAGAAGAAGAAGAAAACAGGAAACAACCTAGGAACCTACCACAGAGGGCCTCTGAAAGCCTCTGCCCTTCAGACTATCAAAGCAGATGCTGAGTCTGATGGGCAACTGTTGGGCGGAGTGAATGGAATTTTAGGTAAGAACTGGGAAATAGTAAGAGCTGGAGAGGACAGGGTCTCCACAAGGAGAGCAACAGAACAAGAAAATTTGAACACAGGGAACTTCCCAGAGACTCATACCCCAACCAAGGACTATTCATAGAGATAACCCAGAACCCCTGAACAGATGTAGCCCAGGGCAGTTCAGAGTCCAATTGGGTTACATAGTAATGTGAAGAGGGACTGCCTCTGACATAATCTGATTGGCCTGCTCTTTGATCACCTCCCCTGGGGGAGCAGCCTTACCAGGCCATAGTAGAGGACAATGCAGCCACTTTTGATGTGAACTGATAGACTAAGATCAGAAAGGAGAGGAGAACCTCCCCTATCAGTGGACTTGGGGAGTGGCATGCAAGCAAAGGTAGGAGGGTGGGTGGGATTGGGAGGGTAGGAGGGAGGGGCTTATGGGGGGATGCAGAATGAATAAAGTGTAATTGATGAAATTTTTTTTCCATAATTTTATTTTTCTCATTAGTTACATTTTGTTAATTCTGTATCCCAGCTGTATCCTCATTCCTCCCCAATCCCACCCTCCCTCCCTCATCTCCTCCCTGTCCCTTTCCAAGTCCACTAATAGGGAGGACCTCCTCCCCTTTCATATGACTAGCTTTTGTCAGGTATTTTCCGGACTGGCTGCAAAGTCCTCCTCTGTGGCCTAACAGTACTGCTCCTCCCTTGGGAGGTGGGGAGGTCAAAGAGCCAGTCATTGAGTTCATGTTAGAAATAGTCCTTGTTCCCCTTACTGTGGGAAACCAAGTGATTACTGAGCTATCACGGGTCACATCTGAGCAGAGGTTCTAGATTTTATCCTCTCATGGACTTTGGTTGAGTGTCCATCTCAGAAAAGACCCTGTGCCCAGATACGTTTGGTCCTTGTGGAGTTCCTATCCTCTCCACATCAAACTCCCCTTCTTTCATATGATTCCCTGCACTTTGCCGAAGGTTTGGTTGTGAGTCTTAGTATCTATTTTGGAGCACTGCTAGGTAGAGTCTTTCAGATGCTTTCTGCGGTAGACTCCCGCCATATGTTCAATGCACATCCCATTTGTCTTTCTAAATGAGGATAGATCATCATACCCCATGTCTGCTTTCTTGATTATCTTCTTTAGATTTCATTATGTTTATCCTATCTTTTAGGTCTATATAAGCGAGTATATTCCATGTTTGTCTTTCTCCTTCTGGGATACTTCACTCAGAATGATCTTTTCTAGATCCCACCATTTGCCTGCAAAGTTCATGATTTCCTCCTTTTGATTGCTGAGTAGTATTCCATTGTGTAGAAATACCACAATTTCTGTATCCATTCCTCCGTTGATGGACATCTGGGTTGTTTCCAGGTTCTGGCTATTACAAATAAAGCTGCTACAAACATGGTTGAGCAAATGTCCTTATTGTGTACTTGAGCAAACTTTGGGTATATGCCTAGCAGTGGTATAGCTGGATCTTGAGGAAGCGCTATTCCTAATTGTCTGAGAAAGCGCCAGATTGACTTCCAAAGTGGTTGTACCAGATTACATTCCCACCAGCAATGGAGGAGGGTTCCCCTTTCTCCACAACCTCTCCAACATGTGTTGTCATTTGTGTTTTTCATCTTGGCCATTCTGATGGGTGTAAGGTGAAATCTTAGGGTCGTTTTGATTTGCATTTCCCTAATGGCTAATGACGTTGAGCATTTCTTTAAGTGTTTCTCTGCCATTCTATATTCCTCTACAGAGAATTCTCTGTTTAGCTCCGTTCCCCATTTTTTAATTTGTTTACTTGTTTTGCTGCTTTTCAGCTTCTTTAGTTCTTTATATATACTGGATATTAGCCCTCTGTCAGATAGAGGGTTGGTGAAGATTCTTTCCCAATCTGTAGGCAGTCGTTTTGTTTTGATGACGGTGTCCTTTGCTTTACAGAAGCTTTTCAGTTTCATGAGGTCCCATTTATTGATTGTTGCTCTTAAAGCCTGTGCTGTTGGAGTTCTGTTCAGGAAGTTGTCTCCTGTGCCAATGAGTTCTAGGCTGTTCCCTACTTTTTCTTCTAACAGATTTAACGTATCCGGTTTTATGTTTAGGTCTTTGATCCACTTGGACTTTAGTTTTGTGCAGGGTGATAAATGTGGATCTATTTTCATTTTTCTGCATGTAGACATCCAATTAGACCAGCACCATCTGTTGAAGATGCTATCTTTTTTCCATTGAGTGGTTTTGGCTGCTTTGTCAAAAATTGAGTATTCATAGGTACGTGCGTTTATTTCTGGGTCTTCAATTCGGTTCCATTGATCCTCCTTTCTGTTTCGATGCCAATACCATGCAGTCTTTATTACTATTGCTCTGTAGTACAGCATGAGATCGGGAATGGAGATACCTCCAGATGATCTGTTGTTGTATAGGGTTGTTTTGGAGATTCTAGGTTTTTTGTTTCTCCATATGAAGCTGAGAATCTTTTTTTTTCAAGGTCTGAAAAAAAATTGAGTTGGTATTTTGATGGGAATTGCATTAAATCTGTAGATTGCTTTTGGCAGGATGGCCATTTTCACAATGTTAATCCTACCAATCCATGAGCACGGGAGATCTTTCCATCTTCTGAGATCTTCTTCAATTTCTTTCTTCAGAGACTTGAAGTTTTTCTCAAACAGGTCTTTCACTTGCTTGGTTAGTGTCACCCCAAGGTACTTTATGTTATTAGTGGCTATTGTGAAGGGTGTTGTTTCCCTAATTTCTTTCTCGGCCCTTTTGTCTTTGGTATACAGGAGGGCTTCTGATTTTTTTGAGTTGACTTTGTATCCAGCCACTTTGCTGAAGGTGTTTATCAGCTGAAGGAGTTCTCTGGTTGAATTTTTGGGGTCACTTATGTATACTATCATATCATCTGCGAATAGTGACACTTTGACCTCTTCCTTTCCGATTTGTATCCCCTTGATCTCCTTTAGTTGTCTTATTGCTCTGGCTAAGACTTCAAGTACTATGTTGAAGAGATATGGAGAGAGTGGGCAGCCTTGTCTTGTCCCTGATTTCAGTGGGATTGATTTAAGTTTCTCTCCATTGAGTTTGATGTTGGCTGTAGGCTTGCTGTATATTGCCTTTACTATGTTTAAGTATGTTCCTTGTATCCCTGATCTCTCCAATACTTTAAACATGAATGGGTGTTGGACTTTGTCAAATGCTTTTTCGGCATCCAAGGAGATGATCATGTGGTTTTTCTCCTTCAGTTTGTTTATGTGGTGGATTACATTGATGGATTTCCGTATGTTGAACCACCCTTGCATGCCTGGGATGAAGCCTACTTGGTCATGGTGGATGATATCTTTGATGTGTTCTTGGATTCGGTTTGCAAGTATTTTATTGAATATTTTTGCATCAATATTCATAAGAGAGATAGGTCTAAAGTTCTCTTTTTTTGTTGGGTCTTTGTGTGGTTTGGGTATCAAGGTAACTGTCGCTTCATAGAATGAGTTTGGTAATGTTCCTTCTGTTTCTATTTTGTGGAATAGTTTGAGGAGAATTGGTATTAGCACTTCTTTGAAGGTCTGGTAGAATTCTGAGCTGAAACCATCTGGCACAGGGCTTTTTTTGGAGGGGAGGCTGTGAATGACTTTTTCAATTTCCTTGGGGGATATAGGTCTATTCAGTCTTTCTATCTGATCTTGACTTAATGTTGGTAGATGGAATCTATCAAGAAAATTGTCCATTTCGTTTAAATTTTCAAATTTTGTATGCGTATAGGCTTTTGTAGTATGACCTAATGATTGTTTGAATTTCTTCAGTGTCTGTAGTTATATCCCCCTTTTCATTTCTGATTTTGCTGATTTGGATAGATTCTCTCTGCTTTTTAGTTAGCTTGGCTAAGGGTTTGTCTATCTTGTTGATTTTCTCAAAGAACCAGCTTTTTGTTTCATTGATTCTTTGAATAGTTTTATTTGTTTCTAATTGATTGATTTCAGCCCTGAGTTTGATTATTTCCAGCCTTCTGCCCCTCTTGGGTGTATCTGCTTCTTTTTTTTCTAGGGTTTTCAGTTGGGCCATTAAGTTACTTGTATGTGATGTTATAAATTTCTTCTTGAAGGCACTTAGTGCTATAAATTTTCCTCTGAGCACCGCTTTCAATGTGTCCCATAAATTTGGGTATGTTGTGCCTTCATTTTCATTGAATTCTAAGAAGTCTTTAATTTCTTTCTTTATTTCTTCCTTAACCCAGCTGTCATTGAGTAGCAAGTTGTTCAGTTTCCATGTGCGTGTCGGCTTTTTGTTGTTTCCATTGTTGTTGATGTCCAGCTTTAGTCCATGGTGGTCCGATAGAATACAAGGGATTATCTCAATCTTTTTATATCTGTTGAGGCTTGCTTTGTGACCAACTATATGGTCTATTTTGGAGAAGGTTCCATGAGGTGCTGAAAAGAAGGTATACTCTTCTTTGAGTTTGGGTGGAAAGATCTATAGACGTCTATTAGGTCCATTTGATTTAGGGACTCTGTAAGTGCTTTTATTTCCTTATTTGGTTTCTGTCTAGTTGATCTGTCCCTTGGTGAGAGTGGGGTGTTGAAGTCACCCACTATTAGGGTATTGCCATCAATGTGTGGTTTAAGCTTTAATAATGTTTCATTTATGAATGTGGGTGCTCTTGTATTTGGGGCATAGATGTTTAGAATTGTGATGTCTTCTTGGTGAATTTTTCCTTTGATGAAAATGTAGTGCCCCTCTATGTCTTTTTTGATTAGTTTTGGTTGAAAATCTATTTTATTAGATATTAGGATAGCCACTCCTGCTTGTTTTTTGAGTCCATTTGCTTGAAAAACTGTTTTCCAGCCTTTTACTCTGAGGTAATGTTTATCTTTGTTGCTTAGGTGTGTTTCTTGGATGCAGCAGACTGTTGGATCCTGTTTCCGCACCCATTCTGTTAGTCTGTGTCTTTTTATTCGAGAGTTGAGTCCATTGATGTTGATAGATATTAATGACCATTGAATGTTATTTCCTATTATTGTGTAGTTGGCGATGTTACTGTGGATCATTGCTTGTTTGCTTTTGACTTTTGTTGGAAAATATCTTTAACCTATGTTTTCTTGGGTGTATTTGTATTCATTGGATTGGAATTTTCCTTCTAGTATCTTCTGTAGGGCTGGGTTGCTGTTCAAATATTGCTTAAATTTAGTTTTGTCGTGGAATATTTTATTTTCTCCATCTATGTTGATTGAAAGCTTTGCTGGGTAAAGTAGTCTAGGTTGGCACCTGTGGTCCCTTAGGGCCCGCATGATCTCTCCCAGGCTCTTCTGGCTTTCATAGTTTCTGATGAGAAGTCCGGAGTGATTCTGATAGGTTTGCCTTTATATGTTACTTGGCCTTTTTCCTTGCTGCTTTTAGTATCTTTTCTTTGTTCTGTAGATTAAGTGTTTTGACTATGATGTGGCGTGAGGAGTTTCTTCTCTGGTCTAGCCTATTTGGTGTTCTGTAGGCCTCTTGTATGTTTGTGGACATCTCTTTCTTTAGGTTGGGAAAATTTTCTTCTATGATTTTCTTGAAAATATTTTCTGGACCTTGTAACCTGACTCCTCTTCTTCTTCAATTCCTATTATTCTTATATTTTGCCTTTTCATGGCATCCTTGATTTCTTGGATGGTTTGTGTTTGGGATTTTTCTGATTTTATTTTTGATTTGAGGGAAGTATCAATTTCTGTGAGTGTATCTTCAGCACCTGAGATTCTCTCTTCCATCTCTTGAATTCTATTAGTGATGCTTACCTTTGAGATTCCTTCTCTTTTCTCTAAGTTCTTCAGTTCCAGGGTTTTCTCAGTTTGTGTTTTTTTTATTGATTCTAATTCTGTTTTCATGTCTTGCAACATTTCCTTCATCTGTTTGAGTGTGGATTCCTGTGTCTCCAAGATGGACTGTATTTTTTTGTTTGTTTCCTCTCTTAGTGCCTCTGCTTCTGCCTCCAATTGTTTGGCTCTATTTGCATGTATTTCTTTAAGAGCTAAGGGATTTTTTTGTATCCTCTTTAACTGTTTGAATCTCTATGACTATTTCTCTGAGAGATTTTTTTGTTTCCTCTTTATGTGCCTCAAATAACTGGATAATCATAGCTTTAAAATCATTTTCTTTTTCTGTTTCTGCTGAGTTGGAGTGTCCAATATTTTTGGAGGTTGCCGGTGAAGCCATGATATCATGATTTGCGTTGGTTGTGTTCTTTCGCCGTCCTCTGGCCATTTGGTTATCTGTCGTGTACACTGTCTGTTCCTGGATTCTGCAGGTCAGACTGGTTTTTCTCTGGTATCTGGAGAATTTTTCAGGAAAATGAAGGTCTAGTGAGGTCTAGTGGTTTCAGTGTGTGCGTTGGTTATTCAGCTATACCTGTAGAAGGAAAGTTCGCAGGCGCAGAAGGGCAAATGTGGGGTAGCGTGTGTTTGAGCGTGTGCTTGTGGGTGTGTCCTAAGGGACAGGGTGTTGGTGAATGAATATTCAGACTATCAAAGCAGATGCTGAGTCTGATGGGCAACTGTTGGGCGGAGTGAATGGAATTTTAGGTAAGAACTGGGAAATAGTAAGAGCTGGAGAGGACAGGGTCTCCACAAGGAGAGCAACAGAACAAGAAAATTTGAACACAGGGAACTTCCCAGAGACTCATACCCCAACCAAGGACTATTCATAGAGATAACCCAGAACCCCTGAACAGATGTAGCCCAGGGCAGTTCAGAGTCCAATTGGGTTACATAGTAATGTGAAGAGGGACTGCCTCTGACATAATCTGATTGGCCTGCTCTTTGATCACCTCCCCCTGGGGGGGAGCAGCCTTACCAGGCCATAGTAGAGGACAATGCAGCCACTTTTGATGTGAACTGATAGACTAAGATCAGAAAGGAGAGGAGAACCTCCCCTATCAGTGGACTTGGGGAGTGGCATGCAAGCAAAGGTAGGAGGGTGGGTGGGATTGGGAGGGGAGGAGGGAGGGGCTTATGGGGGGATGCATAATGAATAAAGTGTAATTGATGAAAAATTTTTTAAAAAAAGGGAAAAAATAATTTAAGAACCGTAAATGACTTTCAAAAGTGGAGGAAAACAGGGAGTTAGTCAATTGGCATGGAGCACAACTTGCCCCTGGGGGCAATGGTCTCCTTAACCTACTCAGACCTCGGACACCACCACTGCTAGTTCTAGAACTGATGCAGGATGTTCCAACGAGGGGGTTAAGGCTTCTCATAATATTTCCTATTTCCTATAAGCCCACACCTGTTTGTCTATATCCCCCATTTTTGTTCATTATTAGCCAGATAGAGCCAAGTTATTGTGGTAATGATACTTGCTTTTTTGCCCAATGCTGGAATGCTAGTAAATTTAGGTATGCCCTGGTTACTCGCATGCCTCACTGGGTGCCTGTGCCCGTTGATGCCCCTCATGCTATGACTCTCTTCAAACAGAAAAGGGATCTTGGAACTACAGCCACCATTGTTACTACCATCTCATTGGCGGCTGTTGGAGCTACCACTGGGGCATTAGCCATGAGTCATACGGGGCAGACTACTCAGACCCTGATCAACCATTTAGCCAATGTAGCTCATGCCTTAGTTGTACATAAAGGAATTAATGCTCAACTAAAAGGAAGCTTGATGGTGTTCAATCAGAGGAATGACCTCGTGCAGGAGCAAACTGATACCCTATGGCAAATCGCTCAACTTGGCTGTCAATGAAAATATGCTGGACTTTGAGTCACTAGCATATAACATGAGAATTTTTCCTGTGCTGTAAATCTGTCTAAACAATTGTCGAGCTATATTTTAGGTAATTGGACTGGAGAATTCGATACTACGATGGAGCAGCTGAGAGTGGACATTGTCACAGTAAATTCTACCAGAGTGGACACAGGACTAGCCACAGGATTATCATCATGGATTGCTGCAGCCATGAATCATCTGAAGGAATGGGTGGGCATGGGAGCGTTAGCAGGCCTTCTGGTGTTGGTCTCCTTGGTTTGCCCGTGGTATATATGCAAGATTAGAGTCTCACAACAGAGTGATGCAGCCATGATCATTCAGGCCTTTACAGCCATTGAAGCAGGACATTCTCCCCAAGCATGGTTGGATACCATAAAAAGCTAAAATGTTATGCTCAGGATGCGAGGCTAAGCACTGCACTCAGGGTTGGCCGCTTTGGACCCAGAAAAGAGCACATCTAATTGCATGCGGGTTGATGCCCCAGGTCCCGCCTCTGAGAAAAAGGTATCTGACGGGTCTGATGCTCTTTGGGTGGATGACACCTAAATGAACATCGGTACAAAGTCCCAATTTATTTCTAATATCAGAGATCAGACCTCTACTCTTGCCTGATGCGTCTAAAACAAAAAGGGGGAACTGTAGAGAGCTGCGGAATGCTATGCCTTAAAGATGGAGCTGGTTTCTGCCTTCCACCTTCCCGATGATGAGTGCTCTCTGTCACGAACAATTCCACATTTGGCTAAGGCTGAGGATCTGGCTTGCTTCCATGTATGTGGACCTATCTGCATTGCCCACGTGGCACGCCTGGGTTGGCTACCCAGAGGCTATTTAAGCTGTGGGCTGGCTTTCCCCTGGGTCCGAGGATTGTTCAAGGTTCCTGAATAAACTGCATTGAAAAAAAAAATAAGAGACTATGATAGAAACAAAGATTAATCTTCAAAAGAAGGTAACCAACCTCTTTTCCTTTAAAATGAAAATAATGAGTAAATATGATTTGACTCCCTCATAATCTTCACTTTCTATGAAAGAACAAGGGTAGGGGTGAATTTGATTCCACCGCGATGGGAAAAGAAGAGGCAACTTAGTGCCTTAGAGTCAGGGTTCTCCTAAGTGAAGCCAGCTTCAGCCCTCCTCCCCTCTGTTCTCATGGCTGTTTTTACCCTGCTCAACACTAATACCCACGGTATCTCTGCTCAGCTGGTACCAGCAGCTATGCCCATGCTAACTCATCATAATATTGTTTTACAGGAAAAAAAACAAACAGAGGAACAAATAATTTCTCCCATTCACCACACACCCAAAAGCCTCTCAGTGTTTCTTTTGTTCCTTTAGCACCTGCCCCCTGCTTCCTGTAGTGCTCATAAATATGTCCATGATGATGCCAACAAAAAGAAAAGACACCCATCCAGACCTTAAGGACATTTCCCCTTTTCATCAAACAACTACCCTATCCCCTCTGCCTTTCTTCTAGGCCTGGATCAGCAGAGAGCTGAATCCCACTGTCAATCACTGTTCGGCTTAACTTATGCATTATGTCCTGTATAAACACCTCCCCACCGGGGTTCTATACTCTGTTGGGGTCACTCCACAGGTCTACCTCCACGAAGAAGAAATGGCACCACGGCTACAACCCAGACAGAGATGAGATGAACATGCTCTCTCTGTGAGACCATGACTGCAGCCATTGTCCAGACATACCATCGAGCTGAAGACTTTCTGGACAGGCTTGACCAGGTGATGGCACAGACTGACAACCTTGGCTCCCTCCAGTGACGATGAACTCTTTCGCCAGGCCTGTGCTCCAAAACAGAACAGTTAATAACTGCTGAACATGGTAGGACTTGACGGCATTGGGAAAAAATGTTTGCTTTTGTGTAAATGAATCAGATATTGTTAAGATTAATGTTAAAACCCTCAAAAACTTTATAATAATACGCTCTCAAATGTTCAACCCACTAAACAATTAAGTTGGTTCAAAAAAAAAAAAAAAAAAAATTCAAGCCACTTTTTCATAAACTATTTTTACACACTTAACATATCAAAATTTGATTTGTAAAATATTTTATAATATTATAATACTAGGAATATATAACAAACCACTGAATTTTATCAAGGGTATTTATTATATATGGTATTACAGGAAAAAGAAAAATGTGAAGCGATGAAGTACTATTCTTTCTAGTTGTTTTTAAGAGACAGTTGCCTGAGTCTAACCATTGCAGAAAAAAAACTCATTTTTTTCCTTTTTTATTGATTATAACAATTTTTTCACTTTGTTTTCTGGCTGTAAGCCCCTCCCTCATCTTCAACCAGTTACAACCTACCTCCCTCTTCTATACCTATGCCATCTCTCCTAGTCCACTAATAGCGGAAGTCCTACTTCCCTATTATCTTATGCTAGCCTATCTTATCAAGTCTGACAAAGAATGACTGCACCTTCTTCCTCCTTGGCCTGGCAAGGCTGCACCTTCCAGGAGTAGGTGATCAAGGAGCCTTCCACTGAATTCATGTCAGAGATAGCCCCTGTTATCCTTAATAGGGAACTCACATGGAAACTGAGATACTTATGAGGTACATCTGAGCAGGGGTTCTAGGTGTTCTTCATGCATGGTCCTTGGTTAGAACAGGACCCCCTGGGCCCATACTTTTTGGCTCAATTGGCCTCCTTGTGGAGGGCCTCTCACATCTATGTCTTTCTACCTCCTGAATCTTCCATATTAATCCATGCTTTCTGCCAAAATTTGGCTATGAGTCTAACCATCTGCTTCAATACCCTGTTATGTAGATTCTTTCAGAGGCCCTCTGTGGTAGTTTCCTGCCCTGTTCCCTATCTTCCCCCATTACCGATGTCTATCCCATTTGCCCTTTTGAATGAGGATTATGTTTCTCCAAGACAAACTCACCGTGACTATGCCCACAGGGGAGCCACATTCCATGAGTTCTACAGGTGTTTTACTGTTGCTCCTGCATGGCTCTTGACAGGACCAGCTAGCCAAAATAGTTTGCCTATGGATGGGTGAGGGGGGAGTGAGGTTAGCTCAGGCCCTGAGAAGGAGAATTCAGGGTATTGCATGGGTTGTACTAGCCTGAAAGACCAGATAACATGGAAAGAGTGAAGGATTGCTGGGAGAAAATGGCAGGTAGATTTGATTTGATGTTAACTAGGAACCTCTGCCATTAGTTACTGTTTGAATCCTACTTCTATGGTAACATAAACTTCAAAGAGAGAAGCATGGTCTCTATTGGATAATGATCTTCAAGTGAGCCCACAGGGAAGATAGGTGACAAAGACAAAGATTCTGTTTTCCTTTTCTTTCTATATATCTTCTTTATTCTCTTTGAGGGAGGGCGGTTACCCAAACTAGACTTAAATTTTTGCTTTTTTGTTTTGTTTTTCTTACTATATTTTATTTTATTAATTGTTTTTATTTTTCACAATTTATTCATTATATATGCTGATTGAAGGTCACTCTCTCAACTCCTACTGGTCCCACCCTCCCTCCATCTTCCCCATCCCCTTTCCCTAGACCACTCAAAAGGGGAGTTCCTCTCCTCTGCCATCCACCCATACATCATCAGAACAGTACTCAGCTATTAAAAACAGAAATAAAATTTCTGCTTTTATTTCTTTTTCATGGGCCACTGTACACACCTCAGAAGATTTCATACCATGAAGCTTGCCTGCAACCTTACCGTGAACTAGACACTAAGTATAACTCATTTTAAAGAGTCCCACTCCAAGACACTGTTTGTTTGATCATCTCACATCCAGAAACATGTGAAATTTGAAATGCTATGAAGTCTGAAACATTTTATCACAGGCATTTCAGAGAATGTGGTTCTCTTGCTGCCTGGAGGGCTGTTTCCCACCAGCCCAGGAAGGCATGAGGGGCAGTAGATGAGGTATAAAGCTTGGAAAGCCTGCAAGCATAACAGTGGTCTGCTACTCTGGGAACCACCTCAGAAAGTAAGTTCAACTTTAATTCTAGAAAACAGAAAACAGAGGCTTATATCCCTTGGGGAGTGCCTGCAATGCTCCAAGTATAGGTGTAGTTAATTGTTTAATACTAGGCAATTCAAGGATGCTCGATTTGCATTAAACAGCACATTCCTATTATATGAATAAGAAGAACAGGAACACAGAACCAAATTATCCTATATTTGAAGGGAGGGGAGAGTTATCAGGGATCTGTGTCAAAGGTCATCTATCAAACTTGATTGGTGGTGTCAATGTCTAAAGCCACTCTCCATATGAAGTCAGGCAGAGAAAACTCACCCTTGACATTGTTATACATCTAGGCCAGAAGCAGGGTCATACATGAAAAAGAAAGCCTTCTCCCTCATATCTCAAAATTCAGTGTGGGTTGTAATGTTTTTCAATAGTACCAATGGAACAATAGGTATGTGTACACAAAGAAACTTCTACAGGCTACCATTGTTGTGATACTCTCAGAGAACTTCCTGGCTGGTGTTAGTTCACCATTCCCTACATATTCATCCACTGTACTAAAAGTTTCTTGTGTAAAGTGAGGCAATTGAAAACAGTAAATTTTGAGAATCAGGATTATCAGTAAGTCTTCCCTAACCTTATTATATAATACTTTTGCATGTAATTGATATTTACTATTCATTGTCTTCCTTTTAAAAATAAGTTTATTTACTTTACATTCCAATTATAGTCCCCCTCCCTTCTCTCCCCCTGTACTATACTCAATTCCTATTGCCCCTATTCCCTTTCCCCTTCAGAAAAGAGAGCCATTGAGCTAGTTTTTCAGTTCTGTTGGATTTCAGTGGACCAAGAACACAAAGGCCTTTCCATAATGCTTATAGTCACAGAATTCCCCTCCAGTAAGGGTACTTTTATGATGACGATGAATCTAGATTTGTGCAAGGCCTCACCATTTTAACACATTCACAAGTTTTCTCTCCAGTATGAATCCTTTCATGATGATAAAGATTATACAAATGTGGAATGGTTTCACCATGTTAAAAGCACTCACAGGCTTTCTGTCTATTAGGATTTCTTTCATGAGTGTGAAGATGATTCTGAAGTCCAGAAGTTTTTTCACATTGGTTACAGACAGACAGCTTCTTTCCAGTATGTGTTCTTTTATGTATTAGGAGCAATTATGTGCAAAAGCTTTGCCACATAGTTACATTCATATGGTTTCCCTCCAGAATGTGTTGTTGTCTTAAGAGATGACTATTACATGTAAAGGCTTTATCACACTAATTACCCTCACAAGGCTTCTCTCCACTGTGTGTTTTTTCATGTTTTCGAAGACTACTCTGCTGTGCAAAGGCTTTACTACACTCGTTACATTCATAAGGTTTCTCTCCAGTATGTGTTCTATTATGGCTTATGAGATGACTGTTTTGTGCAAAGGCTTTACTACACTGGTTACATTCATAAGGTTTCTCTCCAGTGTGTGTTCTTTTATGGCTTATTAGATTACTGTTTTGTGCAAAGGCTTTACTACACTGGATACATTCATAAGGTTTCTCTCCAGTATGTGTACTTTTATGTCATATGAGATTATAGTTTTGTGCAAAGGCTTTACCACATTGATTACATTTGTAAGGCTTTTTTCCAGTGTGTGTTATTTTATGCCATATGAGAACAGTAGTATAGGAAAAGGCTTTACCACATAGAGTGCATTTAAAGGGTTTCTCTCCAGTATGACTGCTTTCATGCCTGCAAAGAAAATTGGCACATGTGAAAGATTTACCACAGTTATTTCATTACACTAATAAATGTATTTATCTATATGAATTATTTTCATAATTTGGTCTAATGGTAAAGAAGAATCAAAATTTAAAGTTTTATCACTTTATTTACATTCATGGCATTCCCCTTCATTATGGGTATTTTTGAAGATCCCTGTGATGGTAAGAGCATTTGTTATGTGGTTCACTTTTATAGCATCATATTTCTATAAGAGGTTTTCTCATATATATGAAGAGTATTGTAAGAATTCAGAGTTTTACCACAGCATTCCCATTCACAAATTTTTGTACTGTATGAATGATACTTTATTTACAAAGTGAGCCAGGAAAAGCAGAAGAAGTTCCATATTCCTAGTATTCATAGGTATTTTCAGCAGTATGAGTTTGCTGATGAATTCTCAGTGAAATTGCAAAACCAATTAACAGTAATCATTTATCACATTCAGCAAATCTACTCAAAGTGGGGACTCCTACAAAATTAATTGTTCTTGGAAAAAGACAAGTATACTGCTTCTTTCAATATCCCTATGCTCATGTGTCTTAGAAACATTGTGACATATATCTATTTAAATTACAAGATTAATAAAATATTCCCACATTGAATTAACACATTTTGGTTTTTGTTCATCATAGACATGTCATATAGGGATTAATGTTTCTCCACAACAATATTCTTGACTCTCATAAGCTGTTCCTTTCACTAAACTTTACAGTGTTACTGCATGAATATGAGTAACACTGGTTGTACTATGGAATATTTGTTCATTAGAAGGTTTTGGACACATACTGATCACCTATTCAATGTGTATACCTCTTACAATATCTGAATAGATATAATGAGACTAATCAGATTGGCAGTTCAACTCAGTAGCTGTAATGTCCATATGATTCAAATGGTATTTTCAGTTACAATATTATTTTGTTTTCTTCTATCTTAGGGGAGTGCCTTGCAAACACAAATCAGATACCTGACATTGAAGTACATGGAATTGTGAAATTTTAATGCTCATCAGTACACTTAAAGCAGTGCTGTTTTTACACTGCTGCTTTTCTTTAAAACTTCCAGGACACAACCAGGTGTGCTGGTACATGCCTTTAATCCCAGCACTTGTGAAGGCAGAAGCAGGCAGATCTGTGTGATGTTGAGGTCATGCTGGTCTAACAAGCAAGTCTAAGTCAAGCCACAGCTACACAGAAAAAAAAAAACTATTTTAAAATAAAAAGCAGCCAACAAACAAACAAACAAATAAACAAGCAAACTTCCAGGACACATTAAAATTTCTTAAGATTCATATCTGTATCAGCATGCACATAAAGTTACTTTTTGTTACTTGTAGAACTTTGAAAATATTCTTCAATATTATGGTCTTCCTAATTGTGGCCTAAAATATAGTACCAGAATATATGTATTATTGGAAATATCATATTATTATTAAGGCAAAACGTAAATCACTATCTTCTGTGACCCTTAGAACCATGCCTGATTTATTCACCTCATTCCTCCTCATTCTCAATTAGAATTACACAAGAAAATCAATAATGACTGGCCTGCTCTTTGATCACCTCCCCCTGGGGGGGAGCAGCCTTACCAGGCCATAGTAGAGGGCAATGCAGCCACTTTTGATGTGAACTGATGGACTAAGATCAGAAAGGAGAGGAGAACCTCCCCTATCAGTGGACTTGGGGAGTGGCATGCATGCAGAAAGGAGAGGGAAGGTGGGATTGGGAGGGGAGGAGGGAGAGGCTTATGGGGGGATGCAGAATGAATAAAGTGTAATTGAAGAAAAATTTAAAAAAAAGAAAAAAAGAAAAGATAATTTAAGAACCTTAAATGACTTTCAAAAGTGGAGGAATACATGGAGTAAGTCAATTTACATGGAGCACGTCTCGCCCCTGGGGGCAATGGTCTCCTGAACCTACTCAGACCTCGGACACCACCACTGCTAGTTCTAGAAATGATGTAGGATGTTCCAACGAGGGGGTTAAGGCTTTTCATAATATTTCCTATAAGTCCACACCTGTTTGTTTATAACCCTCATTTTTATTCATTGTTAGCCAGATAGAGCCAAGTAATTGTGGTAATGATACTTGCTTTTTTGCCCAATGCTGGAATGCTAGTGAATTTAGGTATGCCCTGCTTACTCGCATGCCTTGCTGGGTGCCTGTGCCCGTTGATGCCCCTCACGCTATGACTCTCTTCAGACAGAAAAGGGATCGTGGAATTATAGCTGCCATTGTTACTGCCATCTCATTGGCGGCTGTTGGAGCTACCACCGCGACATTAGCCATGAGTCATACTATGCAGACTGCCCAGACCCTGAATAATCTTTTAGCCAATGTAGCTCATGACTTAGATGTACAAAAAGGAATTAATGCTCAACTAAAAGGAGGCTTGATGGTGTTCAATCAGAGTATTGACCTCGTGAAGGAGCAAATTGATACCCTATGGCAAATTGCTCAACTTGGCTGTCAATGGAAGTATGCTGGACTTTGTGTCACTAGCATACAATATGAGAATTTTTCCTGTACTGCAAATCTGTCTAAACAATTGTCTAGCTATATTTTAGGTAATTGGACTGGAGAATTCGATACTATGATGGAGCAGCTGAGAGTGGCCATTGTCATGGTAAATTCTACCAGAGTGGACACAGGACTAGCCACAGGATTATCATCATGGATTGCTGCAGCCATGAATCATCTGAAGGAATGGGCGGGCATGGGAGCGTTAGCAGGCCTTCTGGTGTTGGTCTCCTTGGTTTGTCTGTGGTGTATATGCAAGATTAGAGTCTCACAACAGCGTAATGCAGCCATGACCATTCAGGCCTTTACAGCCATTGAAGCAGGACAGTCTCCCCAAGCATGGGAGCTCAAATGTTATGCTCAGGAAGCTAGGCTAAGCACTGCACTCAGGGTCAGCCACTTTTGACCCAGAGAAGAGCATGTCTGATTGCATGCGGGTTGATGCCCCAGGTCCCACCTCTGAGAAAAAGGTATCAGACGGGTCTGATGCTCTTTGGGTGGATGACACCTAAATGAACATCGGTACAAAGTCCCAATTTATTTCTAATATCAGAGATCAGACCTCTACTCTTGCCCAATGCATCTAAAACAAAAATGGGGAACTGTAAAGAGCTGCATAATGCCGTGCCTTAAAGATGGATTTGGTTTCCGCCTTCCACCTTTCCGATGGTGAGTGCTCTCTGTCACAAACAACTGCATATTTGGCTAAGGCTGAGGATCTGGCTTGCTTCCATGTATGTGGACCTATCTGCATTGCCCACGTGGCACGCTGGGGTTGGCTACCCAGAGGCTATTTAAGCTGTGGGCTGGCTTTCCCCAGGGTCAGATGATTGTTCAAGGTTCCTGAGTAAACTGCATTGAAAAAAAATGAATAAAGTAAGAAAAATATATGACAGGACCCAGGACAGGTGAATTAGACTATTCAAGTAAAGATAAAATAATAACAATATAAACATAACATGCAAAAAAAAAAAAAGAATATGGAGACCATTGGACACATGAAATTTCTGAAGAAAATGACAGATCACCAAAAGAAAATGTCAAAAGAGAAGGAGTAAACTGGCCAACTGGTATCACTCACCTTCATGTTATCTCTTCTGCCTTCTACAGACATAACTGCAAATTGTCTTTATGTGATTGCTAAAGGACAATCCAAAATCTCTATCTCATATAAGAAAAGCCACCTGGTAAGAAACAGAGGAAAACAGAAAAATAAGGGATGAGTCTATTGTCATGAATATCATAATCTTCTGGCATGATGTGACTTCTGTTCTTACCACAAACTTCAATAATCAAGAATGTATACAGTGTTTGTGAAAGAATGAAGGGGTGGGAGAAAAAGCCAAAAACATAAGCCTAAAATATAGTCAAGTTTACATGAAAAGACGTAAGGAAAATCTAACATGAAAAATGTGCACTGGACCAGAGATACCTTTGATTTTCTAATTAAGAGAAATTAAATAAACACAGATTTCCCAACTGTTATAAGACAAACACAAAGTGACACCTAAACTGTTATATTTCTGACTCTCCAGCGACTAATAACCTCCTTTACAGAGAGTCCTTTTGCTCTGGAAGTCTCTTGGAAAATGGAGGTGATCATAAAAATGGGCTATGGCTTGCAGTCCCTCATGTCCCCTTGTGGGTTCAGGCAGAGCCCAACCCTTTTGGACACTCACACACACAAAAAAATGTTGGAGAATAATTTAGTATCTGTTTCCTGCTGCATGAATTATGTCACAAGATGTGGAATCTGGCCTATCCACTTATTTAAAACCAGGCACACCTGACAAAATTCTGCATTTCAGAAGTTCCTTTTGTACCCTCGAATTGAATTTCCCTAAATCACGCCATTGTGACTAGTGGTAGTTGAAAGGTAAACAACAACAGCAACAACAACAACAACAAAAAACATAATCAAGTATTGCTGAAAGATGACCACCACCACCTCTTTTCTTCCAGTTTCAAATGATTTGTAAAATGTGTTACACAAAGCTGTATGTGGAATAGAATGTTCATCATTTCTAGAAATGAGACCTTCAGTTTTCCAATTTGTCTACTGCAATACCAATGCCTGTGTGTGCACAATAGGTAGTCAAATTATAAGCACCACAACTTTCTACTACTCAGGCCACAAAATCCTCACTTCTCTGGTCAATAAACACTCAGGAAGGGTTGGAGGCCAAGGGTCTCTGCCAAGATCGCCACATGGAGACCAACAGAACCACAGCCTGAACCACAATCTGAACCACAGTCCATCTCTTTCAAAGCAGATCAGGCTGTAAGAGCTCAGCAGCCTGCTCTTCCTGGCCTGGGGACAATGGCCCCACACTCAGCATGACATGGCCTCTGGTGTCACTTACAGCTCTTTAGAGCTACATCAGAGGAAAATCCCAGAACAAACCCATAAACTACCTCCCACTATTGCTCCTGACTGCTATGCCTGCCCAGAGTCCCTCATTAGCTTCAACAATAAAGCTGAGTCTCGGGAAAGTAGTAGCTCCTCTACCAGTGGATCAAAAATCAAATGATGCAGATAACAGAGGCATTCTAGCTTTGCCCTAACCCCTATGGGCACACATTCTTTTATAACACAGTGTTGTTATAAAAGAATAAAAATCCCAATTATTTGATTTTAAAACATGCCAGTGCAGAGAGGCAGAGAAAGCACCCATCTGACCCTGCTACTCACCTCACCTCCAAGAGGAAAAAGCTTCAAAAGCTCACCAGTTCAGATGACAACTCAGCGGGAATAGGCCAAAAGAACCCAAGGCCAAAGTCTTTCTAGCTCAAAGCTCAAAAAACCCCAAATCTACTAAGCTAAACCTCCTTCCACTTTTACACTCTGTTTTAAATACATTTCAGCTGAAAGTTCCACTCTGTCTTCAATCCCTGTCAGCTGGTTTCTTGCTTTGCCTCTTGACTCAGGGTTAACATTATTTAATCCTGTGCACAGAGAGCTTTTGAATTAAAGGTATGTTCTAGGGCTGATGGAACCATACCATTATCACCTGTTTACAATAAACAGAAATTCTTGGAATTAAGGTTTGTGTTAGGGCTCACCCACACCAAACAAAGCACAGGTTTTTACAGTTCACAATATAAGAGATCACACTGGGATCAGATATCCTGCAACATACTCATCTTGAAAATGTTTTAAAATAAAATCTTCCACTTTCCCAGGGCACCTAATCATCTTCCAAGATACAGGTCATTTATGTTGCACATTCCATTACACGATCAATGTCCAGTGCAGTCATCTCTACCTCATAGTTGGGAAGTCCTTCAGCCAAACTTCAGTCAAAGCCAAACAGTAACAACCATTAAAGAAACAAATGGCCATGAATTTGAAAGCAAGGAGTAGTTAATGGGAGCTCAATGAAAATGAGAAATAAAACAAAAAGGATATGGCTGTACCTAGGGATGTTGGAGTAGAAAGTTTATTATAGATAGATGAGAGAACATTGTCAGACACAGGAGATCTGAGACAGTCTAGAGTTGACATGACCCTGAGCTATATGAGACGAGAGGAGAGAGGGAGAGCCAGAACAAAAGGCCAGGAGGATAAATGAAAAATGAAAAGACCAGGTAACCAAAATGGTTAGAATACGTAAGGAAGGACATTTGGGAGGAAGGCAGCTCAACTCCTGGGATAGAGATCTGTGTTTGACACCCAAACCTTGTAACAAGTAAGGACTGAGGGATGCTGGGAGAACCTGACAGCCACGTCTTCGATTGTTAAGTAGCCACCTTAACGATTCATCCCATCATTTGAAACGTAAGAGTAGAGTGGAATGAGAAGGTTGAAACGATTTCATTATAATCTCAAAAATTATTTTTAAAAGTTCAAAATGGCTTTATGGTCCAATATTCTTCAGGGAATTCAAGTATATATTAGAGCACACAAAGTATTACTCATACCGTTTCTCTCAGGTTGTGCATTTTCAAATGGGGTGAGGGGAAAGCATTCCTGTTAGGCACTACCACACCACTTTGTCCAGATCTTCTGTGTGTTTGAACTAGTGTAACTGTAGAAATTTGCTTTCCAGAAACAAGTTCAGCAACTAATCCATATTCTTGATTCTCTTTGTGTATGACTCCCAGCCCTAAGTGTACACTTTTCACTTTTACTGACCATCTAGAATTGATTACCTGACTCATTGCCATCTTCCCTCCTCCCCCTCTCTTTCTGTGTTGTGATTACACCAGCTTCAAAGTAGGTCAGTGAACTCAATTCTTACACAGTTCCCTCTTTATTTGTAATTGCCCGCCTCCAAAAAATATCAGAGTGCTCAGTGGACATTCATTCACTGGTCTCTTTTGCTTTACACTCACCAGTCAGGCCCCACCTAAAAAGAGCTGCAGGACTATGTTCCAGCACTGGGCAGTAGGGGCAGCATTCAGTGTTCAAAGACAGTCTCAGTTACATAACATGTGAAAGGTTGATCTACAGAAAACATTGCTTTAAACAAAAACAAATATCAAACCACTAGAGAAAAAAAATGAATGAAATTCTTAATGACTGGGGATTATCAGAGAATATTAACTAATAAGAGACTAGGGCAGTGATGCATCAACAAAATAAAATTTAACAATACCAACGACTGACTTTTTAAAACATTTATTTATTTATTATGTATACAATGTTCTGTGTGCATCTACACCTGCATGCCAGAAGAGGGCACCAGATCTCATTATAGATGGTTGTGAGCCACCATGTGGTTGCTGGGAATTGAACTCATGACCTCTGGAAGAGCAGCCAGAGCTCTTAAACTCAAAGTTGAAAAAACACATAGGCATACTTACTTTGAAAAGGAATAGGCCATTCTGTGGTAGAGGGAAATCCATTAATAAAATACTGTTTGACCTTGCCCCTGTATACAATGTTAGCTGCTGATACCTGTAACCTGACAGAAACAGATTTAGCTGATAGCCTTTGTCCCAAATTTGAACTGACATAACAGTGTCAATGAGGATTGTACAAACGGGCAGAGGACAGTCCTTTAATTCGAAATTCAATATTCACTGGATCAAGCTACCTGACCCAAATTGTACACCTACCCATGTGGTCTCTTTTCATTCACATTAATGAATTAATAAGTACATATTAGGAAATTACAAATAAAAGAAACCTCATCCTGCCTCAATTGGGTGCTTCTTCATAATGCTACCCCTTCTAGCTGACTGCCTTAAACTTTAGTCTGATCAGGAAGGAGTGAGGGTGTGTACTTTAGTCCCAGCACTTTGGAGGTAGAAGTAGGTGAACTCCATGAGTTCCATGCCAGCCTGGTCTACAAAGTGAGTCCAGGATAGCCAGGACTACATTGAGATACCCAGTGTCAAAAACAAATACAACAAAAACAAAAAAGCAACACCAACAACAAAACACTCTAGTCTGTTATCTAGCTATTGCCTATCCTGTTTCCCCCTGAAGTGTACATAAAAACTGTTCCTCTTATTCTGGTCTGGACACCGAAGCTCCACATGGAAATCCTTTTCCTCTTATGAAATGGAGAGTTCATTAAATGATCCATATGAGTAATTTTAAAACTGTGTTGTGGTATAGCCCTTTAACTAAAGAATTTAAAAAAGTTTCATGAAGAAGAAACATGGTCAATGCCTTGGGGAAAGACAAACTGGTATCAAGGTGACCTGTATCAGCATAGTTTGTCTCAGAAACATTTTTCTATGAGGCTGAAGATGCAGCTGTTCTAGAATTAATATGCCTTTCCAAAAAGAAATGACTGCACACACAATTAAAAGATTAATAAAGAAAATTCTCTTTAATGACAGCATACTTTCAGCTCTGGATAATACTCAAAAGAAGCCAGATGAGCACTGACTTTACATTCCACATATCCTGTCACCCTAAATCACTTTCAGGTTCAGGTCCCAGGTTGTGTTTTGAACAATTTAAATATGCACTGGAGACTAAGTGGTCTAGCCACTAAGACAGTTGGGAGATTTGCACAGCAATGATCTACCCAGAATTATTTCTTAAATAAAAACAGCAGCTCACTCCTCAGTGAAAAGGTCCTCAATGGAATATCTCAGAGAATGAGAAAGAAAGGAAAATTAGAAGGTCAAAAATATAAAAGCCACAGTGGGAGGTCTGTTATTTTTTACAACATCTCAAATCATTCAATTTTAACAGTGAAGAGCCTGGAGCCAGATGGTGAGATGAAAGCCTGCTAGCTCAGAGAGGCAGATAACCATGCACTCGACATTTCCAGGCCTAGGACCCAGAATTAATCCCTTTTTCCCAGGCCTTGTAAAATAACCTCCTCATGACTGAATTTTCTCCTACTTTCAGGGCTTCTCTCTATCCTTCCTCCCAACTCCTGCTTACTCTCTATATTTTTCCTTAATAATCCTATGTTCACTTCCTGTCACCTAGATTTTTGCTCTGCAACTTGGCCTACCATTGACTTCATTTAATCCTGCTTACAGTACTGAAACTGAAAGCTCTTGGATTAAGGTGTTTGCTATGGTTCAACCACACCACAACTTTCAGTAATTAACATACTCTTTGGGTTGAGAGTGTGAGCAAATATCCTGCATAGTCTTTTACAAGCTATGTCCCATGCCAAGTAATCTCATTAAGAAAAACAGCATCTTGTATATTTTCAGGTGAAAAATAAAACAGGGAAGTAAAGGAAAAAAATCACTTCTCTGAAGTTCAACACAAACTATCACACAATGGGTTAAATTCAGGAGACATCTAATAAAACAATGCTGTACAAAGGGAGCACAGGGCATCTCAAGAAATTTATTGAATAAGCCTATAGTGGCCTTGGGACTAACAACTATAGCTCTATGTGTTTGGAAGAGTGGGGTTGCCAGGTTCTAAAGCAATGCCTTCCTAAAGGCCCTGGACCCAGACCATTACCAGTTCTCAAAAGTAATACTTGCTTTAGAGAAGGACCTCTGTTTTGCCTCTATACATTGGGGCTAATGGAAAGCTCCCAAGTCCCTAGGCTGTTACTGGCTCTCTCAAGCTTGTTGTTGGGTTTGGGAAGGAGCTATGCAACTCTCCATACATGAGAACCTCAGGGAAATCCTTGCTTGATCAGGCTAACCCTCAACAGAACAGAGTTTTTTCCTTTTCAAAGAACTGTCTCCCTGTGTATTCTTGCCGATGAGGCAGAACTATGTTTTTCTCAAGTAGAAAACTGGACCTTTATGGCACACCAGGCCTTAATGTTGGTTGTGACCCTGTAATGTCCCTTTGAGCAGATTGTTAGAGGCAAACCCTTTGATATGAAGATGGACCTCATGGCTGGTTTTAAATCAGTTTCCCTTTTGCTTTGGTTTAGAGCCACATTTATGTATAATCCTGGTGAGGAAATGTGTATCCCAGAATCACTAATAGGCTGGTAGCATACTACTTATCTGTGAAGTGTTTTACAGGCAGTCTTCCCTCAGCTAAATTCTAACTGATGCCACTAGTTTTTCAGCAATGGTAAATCCTTTACATCATCAGTTCTACTCATCTATATCACAACTTAATACTGGAGTGCTCTCTGACACAGGACATACCATTTACAGTCCCCACAAAATCCAAATGGATCTTTTAAAATTGAGAGAACCAGACCTGACACCCCCAAAGGTCACCAGGAACTATGCCTAAAAAGGTCACCTAAAGGTCTCAAGACTAGTGACTCCACTCCAAGGTCACCAGGAACTGGGCCATGGGTCAGCAATTCCAGAAACAAGGTCATAAGATTCCCTACCCAAGGAACAGCCTGAGGATAACCACATGAATGGGAAGGTATATTATCTCAGGGTGGGGCATTTGTGCTGAGCATCCCACTAACCTTGTAGTAGAACCATTCCATAGCACAGAAATTACCCAACATTTCTGAGGCGTATAGATAGCTCACTTCAAAGGGGTGCATCTGCAAAGGGAGCTTAGCACTCAGTTTTCTGTGATCTCTTGATCTCAGAGGGGATGAATGTGCCCCTATCTGTAAAGGGTGGGAGAGAACCCAGTTTTCTGTGATCTCTGGATCTTTGGATAAGGACAAGGCAGGTAGCTCCTGCAGCACAGATTTCCTGATGTCCAACTTTCAGTTTTTTCACTGCATAAGTGGTGGGATCTGTTGTCTGTCTCACTTTGTTTTTCTGCTGTGCAAGCAATGGGATCTAGCTGTTTGTGTCTTGTTTAACTGTTTTGTCTGTCACTGCCAGGTTTTTTTTTTTTTTTTTTTTTTTTTTTTTTTCTTTGGGACTGACTGAGGACATGGGACAGAATCCTTCTATCCCTCTAGACTTGATTCTTTCCCATTTCAGGGAAGCTTGAGCCATGCTTCACAGGCTCCATTGAGAGTGGTGAGGAGGTGCCAAGGGATGGATACAGTATGTGGAGCTCCATGCTTGGCACCTCTGCCAATGTTCTCTGGCCTCGGGTGCTCCGGCCAGCGGGGCTTGTTATTAGCGGGGGATAGAAGAGAATCCGAACTTGTGAAAAGATGGGTGAGAGAAAAGAAGGAGTCCAAGCAAACAGGTGCTTGTCAAGGACTAACTTTACTGAGCAGAATCAGCTTTTATAAAGGGTTCAGGAAGAAGTAGGGTGGGTGAAAAATTACAAATTCTTCTCGGCAAGGGGCCTGAAACATCTTGTGATAAGCCACGGTTCTGTGAGCACATCTCTGCTGTTACCAAGCAGTATGTTTACAGCAGGTAAGAAAACGGGCAAGTTGAGGCAGGTTGATGAGTTTCTACAGGTGGTCTCTGACATCTCCAAGCAGTATGTTTACTGCAGGTAAGGGAACAGGCAAGCGAGACAAGTTGGTGAGCTCCTACAGGTGGTCTCTGAAGTTGGCGAGTTCCCTCAGGTGGTCCCTGACATCTCCCCCTCTCTAGTCTAAATAAAATGGAGGAAAGGGATGATTTGCTGCAGCTTGTAAGATGGGGAACTTTGTAAATCGAGATTAATTGTTTTTAATTTGCCAAATGAAATTTTTAATTTCATGATATGGGATAGAAACTGTGGTAGTGAGGCCAGAGGGCTGAATGTTAGAGACCTGCGGGCAAGGCAGATTGCGTCCCCCAGAAGTGACGATTTGGGGGCTAGCACCCAGGTCCTGCTTTGAGGGCCCAAGTCCGAAACCACCAGTCATCAGTCCAAACATGGGGCACAAACGGGGTCTGAGCCTGCTAGAATGACAAGGCTCGGGCCTTACCTATCATGGGAATGGCCTCTTCCAGGCGAGGTTGTCCTGTCTTAGGTGGACCAAGGTTTATATGTTCATTCCGTCTCTGACTTACCAGATCACTCATTTTGTGGAAAGTAACACTTTTTTAGATTGCCTGCCCACAAGATATAAGATAGCTCGCCCAAAAGTGGCCATGGAGAATTTGGAAAGCCAATCTTGGTAAAATTTTTATCACATTTTACCACAGTGAACGTTAGCCAATTATAACAGCCAATTAGGAAGCTGCAGGAACCATTAGGAAAACTCCACGCTTATTTGTCCCTAACTAATAGGCGAAGCCAAGACCCCCCCCCCCGGTTGTTTTGAGGGACGAGAAGTCAAGGCGTTGAGGTGTTGTGCCGCTCTTGTCCATGGTGGAGTCCACGGGTGGGGGGGTCCTCTGTGGTGCTCAGGCGATGATAATGAACTGCAACGGGTTTCATTGCTGAGTCTACCTGTGACTTAATAAAACTGGTTAATCTATTAAAGGCCCAAGGGGCGAAGGAGAGAAGTAAAAGAATACCAACAAAAGGTCCCAACAGGCTTGGGAGCAGGGTAGTAATCCAGGGAGAAGTAGAGAACCAATTTTGATACCAGGATTCTTGTTGTTCTCTCTTTTTCTTTCTTCCAAACTATGTTTGACTCTATCAAGATTGTCTTGTACTAATCCGGTCTTATCGGCATAAAAGCAACATTCCTCCTTGAGAGCTACACACAGTCCCCCTTCTTTGAGGAAGACCAAATCTAAGCCTCACCGGTTCTGAAGAACCACTTCTGATAAGGAGGCTAGAGAATCCTTAAGATTTGGCGGAGTTCTTGGATATTTTTATCAACAGCAGCAGTTAATTGTGCATAATGCTGTTGAGAAGTAACAAGAGAAGCAATGCCTGTTCCGGCCCCAGCGGCACTCAGGCCAGGGATGACAGTAAGTGTAACTGCTGTGAGAGGCTCTCTTTTGGTTCTTGATGAATAGTTTTTTCTCTCCCAAAAGTTTAGAAAATTATCCGAATTATGTATAAAAAGCCTAGGGAGAATGAAAACAACTACACAAAAATCCCTTTTTGTAAGAAAGACCGAATTAACTACATAAGTAGTTAATCCAAGAGAGCAAGCCAGATAAGTATTATCAGGAGCTTTAGTATAGGTGAAGGAATTATTTACAACAGAGGTTTGATTGCAAACTTGTTACAAAGAAGCAGGGGGAAGCATATTTGGTCCTAGTAAGCAATGTCCCAAGCCTGATACCATGCTAAGAGTGAGGCCTCCTGATGTATCAGTGGCCCATGAAAGGGAATTGGCATCATTAGCGGGGATGGGGTTTGCAAAGGAGGCAATACCCTCATAAAAGGGAGGTGTGGGGGAAAAGCAAATCCAGCACTCTTGGTATTCTGGTAGTCTGGTATTATGAATAGCTTCAAGGGAAGCATTAATCAAGGAGATAATAAGATCAGCGGATGAGGGAGGGCCATCAGGGATGGTAGGTTGAAAGGGAGCAATTAATGAAGTCATGGTAATAGTGGGCAGAATGGTGGGCTTATTCTTTTGGGCAGGGTTAGCAGGCTGGTGTAATATTTTATTAGGCCCGATGGCTGCAGAGCCTCTATTTGGAATATTTTTAGTTAAGCTTATCTTAAACGTCAGACCAAATTCTTTTTCCTCCTTATATAATCTAAGTCCCCATTGATATCCTCGGCCTGTCCAATCTTTTTGTTTTCCTGCATCAGTAAATTGGATCAGGAGGGGATTACGCCATCCTTTTGTAGCTGTATTAGCAGCATTACATTGTTGTTTTAGTTGATTTGGGATATGATTAGGGGTCACACCGGGGCAGCAACTTTTTCTTTTAACAGTAATGTAATCCCAGGATGATGAGAGTTTTAAATAATCATCTCCTGTAGTCTCACAACCCCAGGATGCACATCCCCTGAGGATACTAGGCATCCTCAGCCCAGCCGCATTTATGATTGAGTCTCTTGTCTCTATGGTTTCCTGGGCAAACATAGATTGCCAACTGGCCATGTAGGTCAGCTCTTTCAACATCATTGCGGCAGCCGGGGACTGTAGAGCGGCATGCCTGCAACTGAGGATCGGATGATCCTGGACGGTAAAGGACTTCTGATGTCCCCCAATTGGGGTGTGCTCCAAGGGCAAGGGTGCAAAGGTCGACCTCTAGATTGGGCCAGTGTGGCTCGGTTCCAATATGGGAGCTGGAGTTGACTACATCCCCAGCCTGATTTTGTATAACCCATGTAAAATTATAAAGTATATATGATGGGGGGCACTTACCACCAGCCGGGTTGCCAACCACATAAAAAGGGAGGTCTGTAGAATGTTCATGGTTCTGTAATTAGCACAATGAGGATCTTTCTCAGGGATTTCCCTGGGAGGGTCAACCAATTTAATTAGCCTTTCAGGAAGCCATCTAGCATTTTGAGCTTTGGAGTCATAGATGCAAGCATGGCCTTTTCCCCAAATGAGTACTGGGTTGGGTCCACACCATTTAAAGGTTAGAGGGTCTTTCCATAAGACCTGGGCATAAGAATCAGCCATGGTAGGGTGCCAAAACCGATCAGCTGCAGATTTTCCATTATTATCATAGGTTAAAAATTTTAAAACAAATAAAGCATGATTTAACAAGGTCTTAAAATTACCTTTAAGTGGGTATAATACTCCTCCAGAATGTTGTAATTTATTAAGCATGTTTTTTAAGGTTTGATGTGCTCTTTCTACAATGCCCTGTCCTTGAGGGTTGTATGGGATGCCTGTAAGGTGTTTAATATTAAGCTGAGCATAAAACTGCTTAAAGCTGGAGCTAGTATAACCAGGCCCATTATCTGCTTTAATAGTCTTAGGTAAGGGCATAAAGGCAGAACAGGCAAGAATATGACTAATAACATTTTTTGTGGCCTCCCCGGTCTGTAATGAGGCACATAGGAATCCACTAAATCTATGGAAACATGGGTATATCTTAACTTGCCAAAGGGTGGATAGTGGGTCACATCCATTTGCCATAGCTCTCCGGGGGTGAGACCTCCAGGATTGACTCCCAAATGTGGTTCAGGCAGAAGTGTCAGACAACCTTGACATTGTCAAACGATCTGTCAAGCCTGTTCTCGGGTGATGGAGAATATGTGTTGAAGGGTCTGGGCATTTAAATGATGTAACTGATGAGCCTCTTGTGCCTGAGTTACTGGATCGGGCAAGGCCATGGTGGCAACTGTGCCAGTTACAACAATATTTTGTGTGGCCTGATCAACAAGTTTATTTCCTTTACTTAATGGTCTGGGGAGTCCCGAATGTGCCCGAATATGTCCTATAAAAAAGGGGTCATCTCTTGCTAGTATTAATTGTTGAAGTTTGGCAAAAAGACGTGAAGCATTTGTAGAAGGGCGAATATAAGGAACGGTCTCAAGAAGGGGAACTGACGTGCCAACATAGGCACTATCGGTGTAAAGATTAAATGGTTGATCAGCAAGAACATTAAAAACCTGAATAACGGCGGCTAATTCAACAAGTTGTGCTGAGGTAAATTTAGTCTAAGCCTGAAAGATTTTTGTTATTAATATTAAAGGCTGCAATCCCAGAAGAGGAGCCATCAGTAAAGGCCAATACAGCCCCAGGGATGGGGGATGTCTTGGTCCGCTTGGGAAAAACAATGGGCTGTTCATATAAAAAATTGGACCAGCTTATCAGCAGGGTAGTGATTTCCTTGAAAAGAAATACAATTAATGGTCCATTCATCGGAAAGGTGTAAAAGCCACTGAACTTCAGAGGCAGTATATGGGACAAAAATAGTGTCAAGATCTTTTCCAAATAATTTAAAGGAATATTCTCGACCCAATCTTAAAATTTGTGCCACTAAAGACGGGTATGTAGGCAAAACTTTAGAAGTGGAGGCAGGTAAATGAACCCAAAATAATGCTCCTTTCTGCCACAGGAGACCAGTAGGGGAAAAGGTTGTAGTGAAAATAAGTAGCCACAAGGGGGAATTTGAGAGCAATCTCTACGTGTGCCACGGGAGGCAGAGCTAGAAGCAGAGGGGTCTTGGTGAAAAAGGCTGTCTGTGGGATTTTGCCTAGAGCGGGATCGGGTAGTCACCAGAAAGGCCATTTGGACAGGCGGCGTAGAGGCGGAGGAAGTTTTAGAGGGGAGAGTGGCAGGGGGGAGACAAGAACCGGCACAGGCAGTCTGGATGTCAGTCCAGCGGGTGGACAGACAAGAAATCTGTTCCTGGAGGCGAATTATGTCTGTAAGGTATCGGACTTGAGAGGAGAGGCGGAGTTTAGTCTCGGAGAGAGAGGTCAGAACTTGAGAGGAGAGGCGAAGTTTAGTCTCAGGGAGGACGGAGGCACACGAGAGGTATACGGAGGAGGGGCCGTAGCCGGGGGGGGGGGTAGTCTGGATTATGATAACAAGCAGCCTAGTCCTCCAGAGTGGTGGCGTCACCAGGGTCAAGAGGCTCGTCAGGGACAGCAGAAGGGGGTTTAGGCTTGGATGGAGTAGGTTTTTGGAGAACAGGATTTATAAGCTGAGGAGAAAAATGGGAAGAGAGGGCGTGTTCAGAAGGCAGGGGAGGGTAGAGTTGAGGAAGGATCTGAGGCGAACAATCTTTAGAATTAGAGGAGGCTTCTAAAAGTGAAAGTGAAGCAGAGGCTTGAGACGGAGGTCGAAAAGCGGCACGAGAGGCGGAGAAAGAGGCAGAGTGGAGGCAGAATTCAGCAACAGACAAGAGTCTGCGCTTTCCAGGATCATCGTCTGCATTTTCTACAATATCTCTAATTAATCCCCAATAGGAGAAAACAGTAGGGGAAACAGAAGATTCTCCTTCAGTTTCCATTCTTTGATTTAATTCTCTTCCAACCTTTTGCCATTTCTTAGGATGAATAGTTGGCCCGTCTATCATAAACCGAGGACAGGCTTCATCAATAAAACAAAAGAAATTTATGAGGTCCTTTTTCTTTACCTTTACTCTTCTTCTCTCTGAGGGAAGCCTTGAGATCCTGAATGAAACATGCTTCCTTTGACAATGAATGGCCCATCTTGATAGGACGGAATGATGAGGAAGAACAACACTTACCAGGCCTTACCGTCTCGCGGGTCTAGAAATGGTGGCCTTCAAGGAGAATGACCGGTCTCGAGAGTCTCCGTCCAGAGGGGATTCGTTCTTCTAGCCCCACGTCTGGGTGCCACCTGCTCCGGCCAGCGGAGCTTGTTATTCTGGGGGATAGAAGAGAATCTGAACTTGTGAAAAGATGGGCGAGAGAAAAGAAGGAGTCCAACCAAACAGGTGCTTGTCAAGGACTAACTTTACTGAGCAGAATCAGCTTTTATAAAGGGTTCAGGAAGAAGAAGTAGGGTGGGTGAAAAATTACAAATTCTTCTCGGCAAGGGGCCTGAAACATCTTGTGATAAGCCACGGTTCTGTGAGCACATCTCTGCTGTTACCAAGCAGTATGTTTACAGCAGGTAAGAAAACGGGCAAGTTGAGGCAGGTTGATGAGTTTCTACAGGTGGTCTCTGACATCTCCAAGAAGTATGTTTACTGCAGGTAAGGGAACAGGCAAGCGAGGCAAGTTGGTGAGCTCCTACAGGTGGTCTCTGAAGTTGGCGAGTTCCCTCAGGTGGTCCCTGACACTCGTGTCTGGCAGAGCTTGGCTGCTGCTCTGGACTCTGATCTGGCAGAGATTTGCTGCTGCTGTGGTCTCTGGTCGGGAAGAGTTTGGCTGGTGTTTTGGCCTCTTGTCTGGAGAGATCAAGAGATATGTTGCTGCTCCATTCTCTGGTCTGGCTAAATACAGGTTGCCATTCCAAACTCTGGTGTAGTTGGGTGGAGCCTGATTTTGGGGTAGGCCAACACTAATGGAATAGGCCCATAGAGAGACAGGCCACTGTTCTGAGTTTTGGTATTTCCTTTTTCTTCCATTCTCTTTGTGCGCATTATACCCAGCACATTTTTTTCTTGTGTTGTTCTTTTGTGGTTTTGTTTGCTTCTGATGGTCTCAGTGGGCCAGTGACCAAACAGCTGTGCTCCATGGTGACTTTGCCTGCCCCATGCTCCCAGCGCTACAAGCTGGGGCACCTCTGGTTTCCAGTAGGAGCACACATTTCCACATCGTTGGCTGAAAAGGCTCAGTTGGAAAGGGGTCTGTGTGCAGAAAATCCTGCTGGGCTGTTCCTCGTTGCCTCTTGTTTCCTCTCTGAGGAAGTTGATGACCTGAGGTTAGCTGTAGCTTAGAATAATGATCGTCAATTATTCTCTTAGCCAAAATGTATTATGGTTATTACTATTATTATTATTTGGTTAGAGTCCCTTGTAGCCCAGCCTAGCCAGAAACTAAACAGCTATAAGATGACCTTGAATTTCTGATCCTTCTCCACCTCTTATCAACTGAGCTACACCCCTAATCCCTCAAACATCTTGTATTGAACCATAGGTGACTTCAACAACGAAGTGGACCGAACCCGAAAGGAGAAGGCTTGGCTTCACCGAGCTCCTGGGTCTGTGCCAGTGTACTGACACTGTTCTAAGAATACCCACCTGAGCACCTTGGCACATGGTTTATTAGCCTGACTGCACTTATGAAATTGTCACCTGAGAATTAAGCCAATTCTTTTTCTTTTTATTTTTTTAAGATTTATTTTTTATTTATACAGTGTTCTGCTTGCATGTGTGACAGCAGTCAAGAAGAGGGCACCAGATTTCATTATAGATGGTCATGAGCTACCATTTAGTTGCTGGGAATTGAACTCAAGACCTTTGGTAGAGCAGTCATTGCTTTTTAACCTCTGAGCTATCTCTCCAGCCCAGCCAATTCTTTTTTAGGTAAGGTCTCAGACTGGCAACTACAAGAATTTTGTTAGAAAATCTTAGAAAGCACATGTATTATTGTGGTTTGCTTGGGTGGGGATGTAATACCAGGATCACACGACCCTCATAGACCACCAGGAGACGACTTGATGCAAGAGCAAGAGAGCTTTATTACAAGAGTGATTGAACTCGGGGCCCAAGGCTCACTGACCCAGCAGTAGAGAACTGGGACCTTGAGCCCTGAGTGAGCAGGGTTTTTAAAGGGAAAGACTCTAAGCAGGTGGTTTCCATAACAGTAAGCAGGGGGATACATGTTTCCATGAGAGAAAGCAGGGGGGTTCATGCCTTGATGTTACAGAATTGGGTAGAAGCCATAGGGGAGGGGTGACCATTTACATAATTACAATTCCCCAGGAATTTGTCTCTATTTTTTTACTAAACATTTATTCTGTCATATTTCCTGGAGGCCGTTGCTTGGAGAGCTAACTTTGTATTCTGCCAGGTGCACATTCTGTGATATTTCCTGGTACCTGAGTTCAGCTCCTGGTCAAGATGGTGCCTTATTTCAAAATGGAGTCACACATGGTTCCTAAACTCCTCAGGGAACTTCTGTCAATGGGCTCTCCAAAGTGCAAAAGGACTTAAGTGAAGGGTGCAGTGGAGGGTGGGGAGAGGGATAGATGAGGAATTCACCATGTCTGGGTATCTACCACTTCCCCCAAGAAAATGGGCTGATTTACTTAATCACTAGTGCAAGTAAAAAATAGCTAGAATGTATTTTAAGTTCAACGTCTAAAAGTGAGGCTGCAGGGGTCCTTTTGGCAATGCTTTTGCAGAATTGCATCCATTCACCTGCAATGTTTGTAAATTCACACTGAGCAATGAAGGAAAGGAATGGGAGGAAAGTGAAGGGGAGGAGAGGGTAGGGGAATGGAGGGGGAGGGAAGGAACATGTTCAAAATTTTCCTGGCAAGAAAAGGAAAAGGGAAAAAAAAATCCCGCTTAATGAATTTCCACCTTTTGGGTGTCCAGGAATTCTTAAGTTGTGTTTATGTGTACATCCTTTCATCATATTTATATATATGATGAAAAAGCTTGCTGAATAATGGTGTTTCAATGTCTTCCTTACATTTCAACTGAATTATTTTTGCGCCCTAAATCTAGACCTAATTCTTATCAATATTTGGAGGTTTTGCTTGTTTTGAATGTGTTGTTTTATTTTCTTAGTTAATAGTGTGTCCACAGTCCATTACACCAGGGTCATCATACTTGGGTCTCTAGACAAGTAATGAAAAACAATAAACAGTACTAATAATGTTAGTGACTAAAATGAAAGTAAGTGAGTGCATTGTATAATGAACTCAGATGATCTTTTCAGACAGGTCTTTTTATGATGAAATCTTTTTTTCATGAGGAACAAAATGCTTGTTAAGCTTAGGGTTTGTTTACAGCATGCTCTTGAAAACAAGGTTCAAGATGCATCCTGAAGTCATAACATCTAATTATGTACAGGGAGGACACAATCAGCTTTGCGGATATGGTCTCCTAGGGATAAGTGTGGCAGGATGCAAAGCTCAGAACATTTTCTGAGGATCTGACCTGTCATAAAACCTAATGAATATATAGATTCTTCTCAGAAAATGAACATGTACATAAAACCAATTATGTATAACACATGTATACAGCGAATGCCAGGAGAAGGACCAGGATAAAACTAACACCAAATAAGTAGCACTGTTGTTGTACCTGTAATTTCTAATTATCTGGAAGGCAGAAACAGGAAGACTGTTAACCCCTTTATTTAAGGCAGAGCATCTGCATAAAGAAAAGCAATGCTTTGCTTCTCCTGTTCCTTTTCTTTCTCCTCCTCTTCCTCCTCTTTCTTTACCTCATATAGTGAAGGAAATGTTCTACCTCTGAGCTGTATTCCTAGCTTCTGTACAAAATAGACAGATACAGATTGTCTTTGCATATGAAAAAACCAGATGCTAAAGCTCACAGAAAGTAACTTGTTATGGGATAAATGAAGGAGAACACAGAGAAGGCAACAGACATAGAGGCTGTCCTACTAACCGCAGAAACAGAACAAAGATAAAAAATACTTCAGGAGATGTTTATTACAAATGGCACAATAGCTGGCATTAACAAATAAAATGCTAAGTGCTCCCATCCTCTAGGTGGGAATTCTGTACTACTATCAGATTATGAAAACTTTGTTAATAGCATTTACTGTTTAAAATGTTATTTGTTCTTCCACAGACAGTTACTGTTTGTGAATTAGGCACTCAATACTGTGCTAAGTCCTGAACACACAAAAATAATTCATGCAAACATCATTTTTTCTCTATAAGCTTACAGTCTTGTGGGGTAATCCACCAAAAATAAACCTATAGACCATGCATAGAAATGTGTACATCACTATAAATTACACTACAAAACCTAAAGAAAAGCAAGAGGTACTTAACACCCCAAAAGGGATAAAGAATATATATATTCAAAGGCCTAGAGGTAAGAACATTTTATTTCAGTAGGGGAAATGAAAGAAGATGAATTTGTTTGCAATATACTAGGGAAGAAGAAAGAAATAATGATAATAATAATAATTGAAGAGAGAGCTAGAGGGACTGAAGAGATGGCTTAGTGATGAAAAATACTTTCTTTGGGGCTGGAGAGATGGCTCAGAATTTAAGAGCACTGGCTGCTCTTCCAGAGGTCATGTGTTCAATTCCCAGCAACTACGTGGTGGATCACAACCATCTATAATGAAATATAGTGCCCTCTTTTGGCTTGCAGGTGTACATGCAAACACAACATTGTATATATAATAAATAATAAATCTTAAAACAAAACACAACAAAACATTCTCTGCTTTTTTTTCCCCCGAGTTCCTAGCATGTTCATGGTAGCTGTCAATCCTCTCTAGTTCCTGTTTCAGGGAATTTGATGCCATTAGACCTCCTGGGATATAAGGCACACATGTGGTACACTTAGATTCATACAAGTAAAATACTCTTATCACTGATGTACACAAAATTTAAAAATACTCCCCTTCAAAAAAGGAGGTCAGCAGGCACAGTGGCACCCACTGGATCTCTGTGTGTTTGAGGCCATCCTTGTCTACAGAGCGAGTCCAGACCAGCTAAAGCTACACAGGGAAACCCTGTCTTGAAAAGCAAAACAACAACAACAACAAAATAAAGCAAAAAAATACAAAAATAAACAAGATCATAAAGGAAGTATATTGACACATGCTTGTAAATGGAGCATCAGGAAGGTCAGGAATGAACATCCACCTGGACTATATGAAACTCTGTCTCAGAAACAAAATAGCAGCAACAACAACAAAACTGCACAAGAATCTGATTGTCTGGGATGCTTTTGGACACTGAAATTTTATCTTAATTCCTGGCTACATAGGACGCTATTGAGGAGTGTAGTTGTTTGAATGATATGTTTGAAAATATGGTCCCCAGTTGATGGAGCTGTTTTGGAAAAATTAGGAAGTATGCTCTTGTTGAAGAGGTGTGTCACTGTGGGTGGGCTTTGAGGTTTTAAAATCCCACACCATTCTCAGTTAGCTCTTTGCCTCATACTTGTAGATCAGGATGCAAGCTCTCAGCCACTGTTCTCTCTGGTTCTCTGCCTGCCATTCCTGTCTGCCACTATGGTCTCTGCCATGATGGTCATGGACTTACCCTCTGAAACTCTAGGTACTCAAAAAATTTTACATCTATAAGCAGCCGTGGTCATGGTATCTTAGCACAGTGATAGAAAAGTAGCTAAGGCAAGGGGTTTGAAAACAGGAGAGAAATGCTTTGATGTACACTTATCTCAAAATCCTTTTGTCCTGTAAAATTATTAGCAAGATTTCAGAAATTTCAAGCCTCAGAGCGCCCGGACCCAGAAGGCCAAGCCCTCGCGGGTGGGGCGGGGGAGGGGCTCGCGCTAGGCGCAGCGCAGGTGCAGTGCGCGCCTCCATTGTCAAGCGTGGCCTAAGCGCCGTTGCTATGGCTACAGACGCTGAAGGGAAAATGCTGAGCTCGCCCTGGCCTGGTGGGCGGCGGTGGCGAGCATTGGCGACGGGAACCCGCTTCCCGGGCGCGGTGGCGGAGGTCGCGGCTCAGCTAGTGGACTACTTCATCGTGGTAGGCTGAGACCAGGAGAAGCCAGGTAAGGGTGTGGGGCGGGCGCCGCCTGGGCTCCGCCTCCGCCCCGGGCTCCACCCCTGCCCCCCCAGGGCCCCTCCCTCCGCCCCAGGGCTCTGCCCCCTCCGGGCACCGGGTTCTGCCTCCAGCTCCCAGGTGCCACCTCCACCCACCTAGGTTCCGCCTCGACCCCCGGGCTCCGCCTCTGCTCCCACTAGATTCCGCCTCTGCGCCCCCGGGCTCCGCCTCCTTTCTTTCCCGGGCTCCGCCTCCACCCTGGGCTCCGCCTCCGAACTCAGGCTCCGCCTTCGTCCCCAGGGTTCCTCCCCCGTCTCCGCCTCTGGGCTCCGCCTCTGCCCTAGCAGCCTTCCAGTGGGCTAAGTGGTGCTGGGCCTGGCGTCGTGGCTGGGAAACGGGGAGGAGAGAGGGTTTGGTATTGCGGTGGAGGAGCAGCAGGTCCACGGGTGTTGGCCATCCTGGAGCGGTTGAGCCTGGCTGGCTGTGGCCTTGCCAGGATGGCGGTCTCGGGGCGAGGCCAGGCGTTGCAGCTGGGGGCTGGGCGGGCCGGGAGAGCATGCCCAGGTTCTGCCAAGAGCTTCTGTGGAGTCTGCTGGTACCCTCCTGCCACCGGGGTTGGGAGACGGGGGCGCTTTGTGCAGAGTTCCTAGGGATATACTTGCGCCCTGCATCCTGAGTAAGAGTGAAGCTGGGGCCAGACCTCCAGGAAAGGAAGTGCAGAGGGTCGCGTGCTGCCACAGCCTGCATGTGGGTTCCTGCAATTAAACTTAAGTCATGAGGCCTGACAGCAAGTGCCTTTTTCTGTGGAGCCATCTTGCTGTTACATACTTTCAGTTACATTTTTCTTTTTCCTTTCTTTTCTTTTTTCTTTTTCTTCCTTTTTTTTTTTTCTTTCTCTTTCCTTTTTCTGAGACAAGGTCATACTATGTGGCCCTGGATGTACTGGAATTATCTATGTAGATGACACTGACACTCATAGTGACCCACTTAGTTTCTGTTTTCCAAGTACTGCAATTAAAGGTGTGGGCTTTTGTGTGCACACGCATAAAATGGGGAAATCTGAATAAGAATGGTGGCTTCTTATATGATACCAACATCCTAACAGTGTGCAGCTTGTCTTGTGAAGATAATGTGGTAAAGGGATCCATGGTGTCTCTTTTTCCTTTAACTGTTGGTAAATCTACAACTTTATCAACATAAAAACTCTAGAAACCCACCATTAATCCCAGCACTAAGAGAGGCAGAGGCAAGTAGATCTCTGAGAGCTCAAGGCCAGCCTGGCCTACAAAGCGAGTCTAGGACAGCCAAGGTTACACACAAACACAAAAAAATGTTTTCTTGATAAACAGAGTCCAGAAACCGTAAAGAAGATAAAATGTACTTTAAGTATCTTGAATTTTCCTCGACATTGATGAGATAAGGAAGTTCTTTGTCTATACAATTTTGGAAAAATATACTTTTTATTGATAGAATCATATTTCTGAGGCTCAGCCTTATTGACTTTATTACTATTGAATACTTACTGCTTTCAGTTTTGTGTTTTTTATGCTAATGTTATTATTTACAAGGACATAGCTTTAAAATCACTGATTTTTATGACAGCTTGATAATTCATTATTTAAAACTATATTTTTTTGGGGCATGGTGAGATCGCTCATTTGGTAAAGTAAGTGGTTATTGTGTAACGAGGGCCTAATCCCTAGCACCCATATAAAAATAGCGAGGTTCAGTGATGCACAGCATCTGTAACCCAAGGGCTGGGGAGGCAAAGACTCCTGGAGCTTCCTGGCCACATAGTTTAGCCGCATCAGTGTGCTTCAAGTTCTGTGAGGACATAAGGTGGACAGTAATGGAAGAAGACACCATGTCCACCTGTGTTCTCTACACTCATATACCCACATACATTATCTCCCCCCCAAAAAACCCCCTCATTTTACTTTATATTTGGATGATGGTGGAATAATTAGGAAGTGTAATTTGTCTCTAAAAGACAAAGTTACTTATTTAATTACCTTTACTTTTCTTACTGTTACTTTGTTTTAGTTTGTTTGAGATTTGTCTAAGTTGAGTGATGACTAATTTTTTTTATATTCCTTCATGTTTATTTTTTTGTTCTACTGTTTTAGAAATAACCCATCCAGCTGGGGATGTAGTTTAGTAACAGAGCTCTTCTCTAACATGTGCAAGGTCCTATGTTTTAAGAAATGGCACAGGCAAAAATTATTTGCTGGCAAAATTCTTTATATAGATTTTATTAAACTATATTAATTTACATTAATAATCACTTGAAGTCCTGTATATTTTAAAAATCAGTTGGCTTCAGTGTATTAGAAAAAGTATTCGATATGGTTTGCAATTATTAAGCCATATATTGCAGGTGACATAAGTGAAAGTATGTTCTTCCATAAGTAAAATACTGTATTTTGAGACTGAATTTGTGTGTGTGTGTGTGTGTGTGTGTGTGTGTGTGTGTGTGTGTGTGTGTGTGTACACCGTGGCATATGTCTAGAGGAGAGACGATGACTTGCTGAAATGTGTTCTCTCCTACAAAGCATGTTCTGGAGATCATCAGGCATGTCTGCAAGCACCTGCTGAGCTGTTTCTATGGCTTTGAAAATGAGAGTTCTTAAGAACCAAGAATTAACAAAATTGTGACTCAAGAAGGACCTGTGTGAAGAAAGTCAGGAGTACTTGCTGTGGAAATGATGGTGTGGATGCTGAAATTAGTAAAGCTTCATGATAAATTAATGTGAGGGCTGTAGTAGGAAAAGTGGTTGAGAGCAACAAAGATTCTAACCTCGGTAACTGGTATATAAATGCAAGCAAAGGTAGAAATAACTGAATTTAATTTTGGACGTGTTAAATATGATTGTTTTTAATCAAAATGGAACTGTTATTTGGGTGTTCAAATACATGAGCCAGGAATAAAGACAGGTGATGATTAGAGATTTATTTAGCAGTTATCAATACCCAGTTTTTTTGATCAGACAGCAAGAAAGGAATGTGTAACTTAGCAGAATTATAGGCAGGGTGCAGGGAAGTGGTTATAATTTCAGTTGAGGATCTAATGATGTTCTCCTGACCCTTTTGTGGGTAATCATAGCTGCTGTCATTAAGAAGGTAACAGTCACATCATGCCCTGAATTCTGATCATCACCATCCAAGTGAAGTGTGAAAAGATAGAGCAAATAGTGACTAACCATGAAGATCTGGGAGTCATCAGCACAGACAGAGCTGTGGTTTTTGTAGATGTCCTCAGAATGTTGTCACAGAGATAGGAAAATAAATGACCAGGGCCCAGGCTTTGGGGTACACCATTGCTTAGGGGATGAAAGAAGAGGAACAGCAAAAGGATTTGGTGGACTTTGAAGAGACCTTCAACTCTCCCTAATAGATATTATTCTTCTTATAGGTGATATGCACCCTATTTTTCTCTAGTTACATGGCTGTGCAGAAGAGAGAGATTGCTTTCAAATTAAAACTATTTTTTAGATTCATTTTTTTCTTTTATTTTTTCTTCTTTTTGGAGGGGGGAGAGAGTCCTCAAAGCAGGTTTTCTCTGTGTGTGTAGCCCTGGCTATTCTGTAATGCTGAAGACCAGTCTGGCCTCATACTCACAGAGGTCTGCTTACCTCTGTCTCCCAAGTGCTGAGATTAAAGGTGTGTATCACCTGATGAGCAGTCAGTATTCTTAACCACTGAGCCAACTCCAGCTCTCTTTAAAATTTTAACAGATATAATCATGTGACTATGTCTACATTAGTTGAATATAAATGGAATGACAAATTCAATGTTTCAAAAATGTTCTAAGGAGAAGAGGGTGTGTATTCCCAGCTTTTCTTTACCTGAGACTGGAGATAAGCTGGGCAGTGGTGGCTCAGGCGTTTAATCCCAGAGTTTGGGAGGCAAGGCAGAAGCATTTGGATCTCTGAATTAAAGGCCAGTCTGGTTTATAGATCTAGTTTCAGGACAGCCAAGAAACCTACAGAGAAACCCAAACTAAGCAAGCAAGCAAGCAAGCAAGCAAGCAAAGGACTGGAAATCTAGCAGCCATCTTGGGTAGGAGTAAGAGAGCAAAGAGCTAGAAAGAACTTGGATGATGAATGAGTAGGGTTGCTATAGCAGGTCTAGATAACTGCTTTGTGTTTGTTTGTTTATAACATGATAATTAATAACATATGTTTAAGTCACTATAGTTCTGGGTTTTTAGTTTCATGATGGTAAAACAGGTATAAGGTGACAGGATGGGGTTATTAGGATCTACGGTCATAGATAGTGAAGGAATGTTTCCCAGTGTCCTGGTTAGCCAATTGAGACTGTTGAAAGGAACAGTTTTTGAAGAACTTTGTGGTTGAACATACAAATGATCTAGTAATGATCTAGTAATATACAATGTACAGTTAAGAAGGAGAAAGGAAAGTCTCCCTCCTCCCTGTGGCCTCCTATTTTTTCTTCTGAGTATTTAACTCCATCATTGAATGGCAAATCATAAACTGCAAGTTTACTCCAGTGGATGATGTATTCTTTTGAGAATTTTTACAGGGTTTTCTTTTCCATTTTTGCTGTTTGTTTGTTTCCCCAAGACAGGGTTTCTCCATGAAGTCCTGACTATACTGGAACTTCCTCTGTAAATTGAGACTACTCTCAACTCAGAGATCTGCCTTTCTACTGGGATTAAACGTGTGTGCCAGCACTGCCTGGAATATAAGATCATTTTTAACTGATTTTTTTAGTTAATTGTTGTTTTATTAGACAAATTGCAGAATATTGGTAGAAGAAATGATAAGAATTGAGGTTAGCTGATTAAACATCCCATGTGAGTAATCTCATTGTTTTAGGTATGAATATATGTTTGGAAAACTTTGAATATATTTTATTAAAACTTAAAAAGACCAGCTCCATGTACTAGTGTGGTCTGGCTTTTTTCTTTCCTTCCTTCCTTTCTTCCTTCCTTCCTTCCTTTTTACTTTTGAGACAGGATCTCTGTAGCCTAGTCTGTCCTGTAACTCATTAGGTAGTTGCCACCAGTACTTGCAAACTTTACAATTTAAGAGGAAAATACAAAGGAAGTAATTTTTTTGAGACAAGATAAATTTTTTGAGACAGGATTTCTCTGTGTACCCTTGGCTGTCCTGGTCTCACTTTGTAGACCAGGCTGGCCTGGAACTCACAGAGTCTGCCTGCCTCTGCCTCCCTGAGTTGCTGGAATTATAGGCTTGCACCAAAATGCCCGGCTTCTAATCTTTATTTTTTTAAAAAATATTTTATATCCCTCTCTCTCAGTTTATTTTATTTTCACTTTTTATATTTCAGATTTTTGAGATAGGGTTCCTCTGTGTAGTCCCGGTTGTCTTGGAATACAGATCTGCTGGCTTCTGCCTCCCAAATTCTGGAATTAAAGACATTGGCCTAATTCTGTTTCTTAATGATGTATTACATAAGAGTTACAAGTTAGTTTTCCAGCATTGGAGCTGCTATAACAAAGTGTCATAAATTTGAGGGCTTAAAACAACAGGTGGTTATTGCATAATTTTGGTGGGTAGCTCTGAAATTTATGTGTTAGGCGATAACTCCTTTGGGGGCTTCTAGGGAAGAATAGTCATCCTCTCTGGTTTAGGGGGGTCCACAGTGTTCTACCACTTACGGCGCCATAATTCTATTTTTGCCCTCTCTTCATATGGCTTTCTTTGTTTGAATATTTTTTTTTATTTTCATAAAAAACAATTTCGTTGTTTGGCCTGTTGCATTTCTATAATCCCAGCTATTTTGGGGGCAGATGCTAGAAGATGGCTAGAAGTTCAAGGCTTTTATGAGTTACAGAATAAGTTCAAGGCCTGACTGGGCATGCCAGAGCCTGCCAACAGAGTTGAACAGTACCTGAGTGGGGAGTGAGAACAAATCACACTACACACGGGATAGTTTGAGGGGGCTGTCATTCTGGCTGAAGCAGCGCAGGTTTATTCCAGGGTTCATTATTTATAGGCAAAGCAAAAACAAGTCACACTGATACAAAAAGAAAAAGATATGGAAATGCCTAACTTCTTTACAAAAACTACTTCCCCAGAAAAGTAGCTAAGGCAAGGGGTTTGAAAACAGGAGAGAAATGCTTTGAGGTACCCTTATCTCAAAGATCCTTTTGTCCTGTAAAATTAACAGTAAGATTTCAGAAATTTCAGGCCTCACAGCACCCAGAGGAGAAGGCAGAACCTACTGGGGTGGGGCGGGGGAGGGGCTTGCGCGAGGCGCATCGCAGGCGCAGTGCGCTCCTCCATTGTCAATCGTGACTTAAGTGCCGTTGCTATGGCTACAGCCGCCAAAGAGAAAGGCTGAGCTCCTCCCGGGCCTGGTGGGCGGCAGCGTCGAGGGTTGGCTACAGGAACCCGCTTCCTGGCTCGGTGGCAGCAATTCTGGCTCGGCTAGCTGAATACTTCGTCTTGTTAGACTAAGACCAAGAGAAGCCAGGAGAGGGTGTGGGGCAGGTGCCGCCTCCGGGCTCCACCTCCCTCTGCTCCCAGGCTCCGCCTCCGCCCTCCCTGGGCTCCGCCTCCATCCCCGGGCTCCGCCCCCGCCCCCTGGCTCCGCCTCAGGCTCCTCCTCTGTCCTCCTCGGGCTTCGCTTCCACCCTCTTGGCCTCCTCCTCCGCCCGCCTGGCTCCGCCCACGCCTACAGGCTCCTCCCCCGCCTCTGCCTCTGGGATCCGCCTCTGGGCTCCGTCTCCACCCCAGCAGCCATCCAGTGTGCTAGATGGTGCTGGGCCTCCACCGCGGCTGGGAGGCGGGGAGGAGAGAGGGTTGGGTCCCAAGGTGGAGGAGCGTTGGGTCCACAGGTGTCAGCCATCACGGAGCCGCCAAGCCTGGCTGTCTGTGGGCGTGTGTGAGGGACCCGCAGGGTGGTGGTCACTGGGAGAGGCCACGGTGTTGCAGCAGGGGCCTGGCGGGCTGGGCGGGTCGGGAGAGCTTGCCCAGGTTTTGCCAAGAGCTTCTGAGGAGGCTGCTGGTACCCGGGACCGCGCCCTCTGGCCGCCCAGGTTGGGAGGGCAGGAGCACACTTTGAGGAGTTCTAGGGGTATACCTGTGCCCTGCATCCTGAGTAAGAGTGATGCTGGGGCCAGTCCTCCTGGAAAGGAAGTGCAGAGAGTCCAGTGCTGCCTCCTGCCTGCCCTCGGGCGGGTGGGGTAGGGGAGCTTGGACATCCCAGGCTAATGAATGTACTTGAAAAGGCGACAGGTTCTGTGCACATTTCTAGGAACGTTTTTTCAGGACATATGTGCTGGCATTCCAGAATGAAATGACTCTTCTTAAGTAAAGACAGCCACTGCAGATGCTCTCTCTTATTTAGCTTTCACATGATTGGATTGTTCTCTTTATTCAGCAGAGAATTCTTCATAAGGAACAGTTTGGCAGATACACTGCTGTTTATACTTTGATGGAATTGCACAAACAAGAGTATACAGGGTTCACACAGGCTTACTTTCCTATTTGTATCTCTTTGTGTTGCTACTTATAGATAAACAGGATGTAATAACAAGGTTACTGTAGAGTTGGGGAAGCTCTTTTATTTCAGGGTAATTCCAGCTTTACACTTACAAGGAATTTTAGCTACCAGCCCTGAAGCTCCTTGTCTCAGGAGATGCTTGGGCTGTATTTTGCTGATTGTTAGTCATTGGTAGCACTACAGTAGTAATGTTCTTCTCATCACTTTTATTATTTATTCATCCCTAAAATTTGTTTAAGAGAAGGGATCCTTCACATTTTTTCTCCCTACTACCTAATTGAGGTCACTTAAGAGAACTGCTTGCAGGTTGGTGAGATGGCTCAGCAGAAAAACACTCTTGCTGGCAATTCTGGAGACCTGAGTTCGATCCCTGAATTCATGAAAAGGTGGAAGGCAAGAGTTGTCTTCTGACCTTCCTATGTGTTCCCTAGTATGCATGTTTCACCCGCATCTTGAACACACAAACACACACACAGACTAAACAGAAGACACTGACCTGTATTTAGAGAATCTTCATGCTGCTCCATAATATCATGTCATTTCACTTTTTAGTTTCTTACAGACATAGTCTTACCCAGACTCTGCCAGTGTAGAGAATCAGTTTTGTTTTTAATCTTGTTCAGTTTTCAGTTACATTGTTCTTTTCCCTAAAACAATATTATATATATATATATATATTCTCCCTACAAAGCCCTGGCTATCCTGGGCTTCCCTATGTAGGTCAGGCTGGCCTTGAACCTACAGAGATCTGACTTCCTCTGCCTCCCAAGTACTGGTGTTAAAGACCATGCCCAGCTTTCCCCACAACAATTTTGAAACAATAACAAACTTGAAGATAGTTCCAAGTATGTACAGTTAATTGCTCTTTTACTTTGGACATTTTGAGAGGAAGCTGCTGACCTTTTCCCCTGTCACTCGGAATGGTTTAGTGTCAATTTTATACAAACAAGAATGTTTTCCTATGTAATGACAGTGCAGTTATCAAAATAGGAAATTTATGCCGACATAATATTCCATTTAATTTGGGTTTTGTTGACTGTTATTACTCACATAAATGTTGAAAGAAGTTGGTTTATTTAAGTGTTCCATTGTTTCTTTATCTCTTTAGTCTCTTTCAGTATGGAACATTTCCCTCTCTCCACTAGTCCTGTCTGCTAGCAGGTGGTTACTTCAGTTTCCATGTCTCTTTCCTCCGCCCCTCCATTAGGAGTCTCAGTGAGAGTCACACCAATATCCTCTCAGGAACCTTCCCTCTCAAATGACTCCAGCTTGTCAAAGAGATGCCCCTCTCAGTTTCCCTTCTTGTTCTCAGCCCTCTCACCTCCTACTACAATTCTCCCCACATCTGATGCCCACATTTGTTTCCCTCCCCATTTCAACTTCTGCCATGTTCCCTCTTTTTATCCACTTCTGCTGTCTCTTCTGTTTTCTATTCTGAGTGACATTCTGGCAACCTACCATGGACCCTTCTTGTTTCTTAGCTTCTTCGGGTAGATGGATTGTAGTATTGTTATCCTGTACTATAGGTCTAATATCAGTTTATAAACTATGTGTTTCTATGTCTAGGTTAACTATCTCAGGATGATCTTTTCTAATTCAATCCATTTGCCTGCAATTTCCATGATTTCTTATTTTTAATACCTGGGTGGTATTCCATGTGTAAATGTACTAGAACTTCTTTATCCATTCCTTAGTTTCTGACTGTTATGAATAAAACAGGTCTGACCATAGTAGAACAAATGTCCTTGTTCTATAATGGGCCATCTTTTGAATATATTCCCTGGAGTGGTATAGCTGGGTATTGAGGTAGAACTCTTCCCAGCTTTCTGAGAATACACCAGATTGATTTCAGAGAAGTTGTACAAGTTTACACTCCCATCAGCAGTGGAGGAAAGTTCCCTTTTCTCCACATCCTCACCAGAATGTGTTACTTGAATTTTTTATCTTAGTCATTTGAGTGGTGTAAGATGGAATCTTAGAGTCATTTTGATTTCCATTTGTGTGATGTCCAAGGACTTCCATCGTTTTTTAAGTGCTTCTATGCCTTTTGAGATTCCTCTCTTGTGGCTTCTCAGTTTAGCTCTGAACCCCATTTTTAAATTGGATTATTTGATTTGTTGGTGTTTAATATCCTAAGTTCTTTGTATATTTTTGATATTACCTTTCTGTCTGATGTAGGGTTGGTGTAGATATTTTCCCGAACTGTTGACTGCTGTTTGTTTGAGTGATAGTGTCCTTTGACTTATAGAAGCTTTTCAGTTTCTTGAGATCCCATTTATTAATTGTTGATCTTAGATCCTGTGCTGTTCTTGTTCTATTATCTCCTGTGTTAATGAGTACCAAATTTTTCTCCACCTTGTCTTCTAAATGATTTAGAGTTTCTGGTTTTATGTCAAGGTCTTTGATCCCCTTGGACTTGAGTTTCTACAGAGTGATACAAAGGGTCTATTTTCATTTTTCTACATGTAGACATATAGTTGTACCACTACCATTTGTTGAAGATGCTGTCTTTTTTTCCCATTGTATGATTTTATCTTTGTTGAAAGTAAAGTTCCAGTAGGAATGTGGGTTTATTTCTGTGTCCTTATTCCAATTTTACAGGATTGGTCTGCTATCAAGGGTATTTTATTTTTCCATATGAAGTTAATATTTGCTTTTTCAAGGTCTGTAAAGAATTATGTTGGAATGTTTTTGGGAAATGGATTGAACCTTTGGACTGCATTTTTTTAAAGAATGCTCTTTTACTATGTTAATCCTATATATCCATGATTTTGGGAGATCTTACCATCTTCTGATATCTTCAGTTTCTTTCTTTAAATACTTGAAATTCTAGTCATAGAAGACTTTCACTTGCTTGGTTAGAGTTACAACAAAATATTTTATACTGTTTGTGGCTACTGTTCAGGGTGTTGTTTCCCAAATTTCATTCTCAGTCCATTCTTTTTTTTAATTGGATACAG
>JAEOAE010000554.1:0-12711 GCA_036365155.1 Meriones psammophilus | reverse complement strand
TCTCTATGGCGATGGCCAAAGTGAGGTTTTGTTGCTGGTTTTCTCCTGAAGCCTAGACCTGAGCCTTTGCCAGATTCCTTGGGGATTCGTGTCTGGTTGACAATGGGCAGGAGTACTTGCCTGGAAAAGATGTCTCCAGCCTAGGCTCACGTGCAGGGGAAACACACCCAATGGTGTTGGAAATCAGCAGAGACTTCAGAGAGTTTCTAGAAAGGTTGCCCAAGAACAGGAAGTGGAATCTCATGAAATTGCTGGAAAGCCATGCTCCTCCATAGCCCAGCCCGTTTCAGACTTCATAGCCCGCTCTAGCTGACTCCTTATTGTTCAATACAGCCCTTCCTTGCTTCCAAAAGTGCTCTGGTCAAATGTGTTTTCCTGCATGGTCTTTTGGTACTCTTTGGGTTAACTGCCCACCTCTGTGGGTCTCAACTTTGGAGTCATGAGAGAACCTGGTCTCATCTCATCCTGTTTCATGCTTCTGTGGCCTTCCGATAGGGCAGGCAGGGGATCCTCTGGATGTGCTGTGGGTAGAGGTTTATGAGTGAAGTGCTATTGTGAAGAGTCCTTACCTCTCGCTTTCTGAGGTTCACTCCTCCTTCTGCATTGGTCTTTTTGCTCTGATTTGGAAAGTGACCATCTTGTTTTGTCCATATCCTTGTAGCTTTTAGGTTTGTGTGCTCTGTTTGCAGGCTCACAGAATTTGCAGTCTCAGCTCTTGTGACTCCTTCATTTGCATGTGTTTTGCTCAATCTGGTTTCTGTTAGTTTCTAGGCTGGGACTTCCTCTCTGAGTGCCCATGTTCAGCCTTCAACATATATATATGTGATATACATTCATATGATTTCTATGCATATATAAATTTATCATATGTGAATTTGTAACCTGTGTGATGCCTGCTGTGAATATATATATATATATATATATATATATATATATATATATCCTCTGTATGATGGCCACTGTATTTAGATTTGTTTGATATTTAATGTAGTATCCCTATGTAATGAGGTAATTCATGTATGACCATGAGTTGATTGATACTATGAGATAGCCTTGTCATGATGTTGGTGTTCTGTTCAGAAGTTGTCTCAGCCAATGAGTTCTAGGCAGCTCCCACCATTTTTTTTCCAACTGAATTAGAGTATCTGGTTTGATGTTGAGGTCCTGATCCACTTCAGCTTTAGTTTTGTACAGGGTGATATTTCATTTTTGCTGCACAGATTATCCAGCTGGTCTGTAGCACCATTTGTTGAAGATGCTGCTTTTTCATTGAATGGTTTGGCTTTGTCAAACATTGAGTATTCATAGGTGTGTGGGATTATTTCTGGCCCATTCGGTTCCATTGATCCTCCTTTCTGTTTCTATGCACACACTATGTAGTGTTTAAGTACTGCTGCCCTGTAGAACTGCTTGAGATCAGGATGGAAATACCTAGATGATCTGTTGTTGTATTATGATCGCTTAGGAGATTCTCTGGGCTTTTTATTTCTCCATATGAAGCTGAGAAACTTTTTTCAAGGTTCAAAGAATTGAGTTGTTATTTTGATGGAATTGCATTGAATCTGTAGATTGCTTTTTGGAAGGATGGCCATTTTCACAATGTTAATCCTACCAACCATGAGCATGGGAGATCTTTCCATCTTCTGATATCCTCTTCGATTTCTTTCTTCTCAGAGACTTGGAAGTTTTTCTCAAACATGTCTTTCACTTGCTTGGTTAGAGTCACACCAAGGTACTTTTTATGTTATTAGTGGCTATTGTGAAGGGTGTTGTTTCCCTAATTTCTTCAGCCTTTTTGTCTTTGGTATACAAGAGGGTTTGATTTTTTGAGTTGAATTTGTATCTATTACTTATTGAAGGTGTTTATCAGCTGAAGGAGTTCTCTGGTTGAATTTTGAGTCGCCATGTATACTATCATATCATCTGCAAATAGTGACACTTTGACTCCTTCCTTCTGATTTGTATCCCTGATCTCCTTTAGTTGTCTTATTGCTCTGGAAGGACTCTGGCAATTATGTTGAAGAGATGTGGAGACAATGGGCAGCCTTGTTCTTTCCCTCTGATTTCAGTGGGATTGATTTGCTCTTCCATTGAGTTTGATGTTGACTAGAGGCTTGCTGTATATTGCCTTTTTACTATGTTTAGTATGTGCCTTGTATCGCTGATCTCTCCAAGACTTTAAACATGAATGGGTGTTGGAGTATTTCAAATGGGCTTTTGTACATCAAAGGAGATGATTATGTGGTTTTTCCTTCAGTTAGTTTATGTGGTGGAGTACATTGATGGCTTTTGCTATGTTGAACCACCCTTGCATGCCTGATGAAGCCTTACTTGTCATGGTGGATTGCTGCGACCGCCCAGTCGGGCTCTGTTGTCCGCGGGAGAACAAGGCTTTAGACAGGAAGACACGAGCCATAAGAATTGACAGACAGAGACACTCTTGATGGTTTTGACTCTGCTGAAACTTTTGATTGAAATCACTATTTTTATAATGATTTCACAAAAGGTAAATTTTAAAATTGGCATACTTCCTAGAACATTCAGACTTTTACCAAGAATACAAAGCTACTTTAACTCAAAATGCAGTCAAAACATAAAGCAGTACCCACGAATAATCTTGGCCTAAAAACTTTTTTTGTTCAGAGCAAACAAGGAAAAGAAACCTCAAATATAGTTTTATTATTGCTGTAACTAATGAAGAGAAAGTCAGGAGCTGTCAGATGCCTGCCAAAGTCCTTCTCTATATCAAAATCTAACTACACCTTTGTTAACCCTCCTCCCATATGTCCTGCCCAAGATTTATGATCTTCTCTAGGAACAAGGCACTGAAGGGAGGGGGAACCCCGCCAGCTGCACCTCTCATGCTATTATTTTCATGAGCTATTATTTTTACTATTCTTAATGCCTATTAATACTAAATCTAATTCATTACTTTCCTTAAACTTATTTTTAAGCAGTTTTAAATAAATCTTACTAATAATAAATTTCTTGGATAAAGAATGAAAGCAAGGTTTCTGTGTGTGTCATGCAGGAAAGATCAAAGAATTATTTCAGTCCCAGAGCCACAACTGAAGTTAGCAAGCATAGAAAATCTCAGAACACGCCTCTTTCAAAGTGGGATGAGTTTGCCAGGGACTCTTCCAGGGGTATTATTTCTGGGGAAATCATATCTCTCCCGCCTGTAGCTTATGCGCTATGGCGACACTTACGTGGGTGTGGCATCTCCCCTCTTATTTTTTAAGACGCACTAAACAAATCTCGCTTCTACAGGGCGGATGGAGGAGCAGTAATTTAAAAGACAAGGAAACAGGAGCACAAATCCAATAAAAATAATAAAATTCAGGCCTCTATCATCACTAAATAATGAACTTAATTTAAAGGATTAAATTTCTAATTCCTGACTCTAAATCAGAAGCTAAAGAACTCAGGCTTGCTTCATCCAAAATGAGCCTTGCTAATAGCTGCCATATATTCTTTTGTAAACTATCTAAATCATGAGTACATCCTATCTTTCCAAACTCCTTGTAAATGATTTTTTTACCTTTCCCATTGGTCAGAAGCATTGTATGGTAAAAGGTGTAACACAAATATATGAGAAGGCAGCATGGCATCGAAGCCCCATCCTCGTCCCAATATTAACTATATCTTTGTCCCAGCACTAAAACTGTTTCCTCCAGCGACATTTGGTATCTTGGACTTAACTTTTTAACTATAATAAATTGTTCAAAAAGGGCTAAAGAAATATTTTTATTCATCCATTAATAAAATCTGCTGTAGGCAATGTATCTCTTGAACTAACGCTGTAGCAATAGCAAAAGGCGGTCAAAATTGAAAATTAATGCTGAAATCCCTATTATAAGTGCTGCAACAAATCTCTTAGGCCCTAATCAATTCCCTTAGTTTTTTTCTAAAGTCTTTAAAGCAGTATTCTCATATATTCTTTAGCCATGCAAATCAACTTGGGAAGCATAACATAATAGTCTCTTACTTTATGGTCATAACGGCAATGTTTTTAATCAAACTAGAATCAGCTACAATTGGTAACCATACAAACTACACAATGAATTTATAAGAATTTCTAACATGAAGTTATATTAATTTGAAGTATATCCCATAAGAAGAGCAAAGATAAGCAGCATGTTTGCTTAAGGCACAAAATTTTTTTCCTTTGGAGCCTTTTGTAAAATCATGTGGCACTAGCTGTGTCTAAACAACTCATGATGTGAAACTGTAGCATTGGTCTTAAGGATCTCTAGAAGTTTAAATCAGTTCCACATAACTTAGGTGAAAACCATCTTTGTACTTTTGTCTCAATCCTGGAGGATATCCATTGAACTTATCTGAATTATTTTTAAATATTCAGTATGTCCTATTACACAGAGAAAACAATTGAAAATCCCAGAAACACTCCATGTGGGTCTACAAAGTGCATATTTAGCTGGAGCCTGAGGAAACCACATTCTAACCATTGGGGGCACTGTGGGCTACTTTCTAAAAATGATGTATCTCTAATTTCTCTGCTGAGAGGCATAAAGAAAGGCCTTTTTTTTAAAGTTTTCTCATTAAGCCTAAAGTGAAAATAGCTCTAGCTGTCTGTCAACACTCTTTACCATCTTTATATCAAATCAAGGCAGCCTCATAAAGTGTGTGTCATTATCAAAGCAGTAATATTACATATGGTGGAGATCATGCGGGCAATGCAAATGGGGGCTGATCAGACCTGCCCTCAAAATTTAAATAAGCTGAGCCTATTTATTCTTACCCCCTCATAATCCTGAAATCTCAAAGGCGTTCAGTATCGTAGTTGATACTCACATAATCTGAATCCATCAACCCACAGGGTGTATAAAGGGAATTGCTTTTAGTACATAAGCCCAACCTTTTTATACTGTAACATTCCTGACACATAAATGGCGTAATACAGCCAGAAATATAAATTCAGGGTTTTAGGCTTTTTGTTGAGCCTTCACCATTCCTCTACTTCTCTCATCAGGTGTTCCAGTTGTGTCCATGTTGTGTACTGTGGGGCATCAGCAGGCTACAGCTTTGCTTCCATTTTTCTCCTTTTTGTTTTTGTCTTTTTGTTGCCGTCTCAATATTAGCCAGCTGGATGAGTCTATCTGGGATCCAGATGAGAGTAAACATCCTGTGGGCTGGTATATCCTTCAAGAAAATTAGAGCATCCGGTCCTTCAAGGTCCAGATAACAATCTTCCAATATACTTGTGGAAGTTGTTTCATTTTTAAGCCCAGACCAATGTTTCATAGCAAGGAAGTATTGCCTTTCATCAGTATTTAAATGGTTTGTACCAAACAATGAATGGCTCAGCTTAAGTGACCAGCGAGAAATAAATTGAGCTTGTTTCAATCTGATAATTTGATTTTAATGTTGATGTGTTTCTTTCAATAGTGCCTGTCCTACGAGTTATATGATATACCTGTTACATGCTATGTATTTCAGCTCACTCAAAGAACCTGCAAGGAGCTTTTGATGCTTATATGTGTGGAGCATTATCAGTTTTATTCTTTTTGGACATACATAGTGCCAAGCATTAGTTGAATGTTGAATGACGTCATAACTGCTATCTCCTGTTATTTCTTGCTGAGGCAAATATCATATGAATATGTGTCCCACAGTAACGTGGACATATGCTAATTTTCCAAACTCTGGAACATAGTAACATCCATCTGCCATAGTGATAGAGCTTTAGTCCTCTGGTTAACTTTATTTTTAATGGATGGTACCCTGAGGACAATCACACCATTTTTACCATTTATCTTTTTACTGTTTATAACATGTGCTGGAAATATTTTAAAGATAATCATTTGATGATGATGTAAACATATGGCTTTTTTCTTGAGCTTCCTAAATATATTCATTACCCTATTCCTCTCCATTGAGGCATCTGCCATATAGTTTCCTTTAATGGCTTTGCAAACTACTTTATTTCTCCTTAAAAATCTGAATCTACTCCAGGCAAAACCTCAAAATTTTTTTCTTGTAATTTGAACTCCATTTAATAAATTAACAACAGATACCTTGAAAATTAAGTTCTAAAACAGAGGTGAGAGTTAAATGCTCCATCCCATGATGAGAAGAAAGAGGATTGTATCTTTATTTACTGAGAGATCCCAGACCAACACTTCCTGGAGGTGGCCCCTAGGCAAATCTTAGTAGCGTAAATTTTGGAGCCTCAAGTTAAGTGAACAGCAGATTCATAATTTTCTTCCTTTTCTTTTTAGCCGAGGCTGAGGTTGCCCCTCATTAGTTTTGTCTCATTCTCTGACTTTTTCTCCTTTATTTCTGTCAGAGCAGTTCCATCCTTATGGAACTTGGATCTACATTGCTTTCAGATGTCTCCCCTTCTCACCATGAGACCAGATACCAGAGTAGGACCTTTCATCAAACCTCTCCACTCTGTTTATCTTTCCTCGACACATCTTTTTGTATGTGCCCTGTCATTTACATTTAAAACATGTGGGTTTGGAGAATCTCTTTCTCCTCCATATATTTTCTTTACATTAGCGTGAACATCTGACCTTTTTGACTCAGCATATGTGCATGTCTTGCGATACTGGTAAAGACATCATGCTAGCTTTACGTAAGCGAATGGTCGCGTCGCATTTAGAGGCCTAAATCGGAGTCCTGGCATAGAATTTGCATTTTCCCATGCTAACTGCTTTAATAGCATTTTGTTCTTGGTTGGAGGTAGCATCCTATTAACTATGCTTTGAAACAGTAACATTTTCTTGCTTTGATCCGGACTGCCCCATGTTTGATTGCGTCTACATAACTGACCTCTGTGTCAGCGGACTGCAAGTATCTGGCGAAAACCTTACGTGCCCTTGATAAAAAAGAAAAGAGAGAAAATTTACCTGTCCCAGGTCCTGTTGGTGCCACCTGCTGCGGACGGCAGTGAACTCCCGTACGTCCGCAGGAGAACAAGACTTTAGACGAGAAGACACAGTTTGTGAGAAAAATTGACAGACAGAGAACACCTTGATGGTTTTGACTCTGCTGTTTACTGAAATCAAAACTATTATTTTATAATGATTTCTAAAAATTTTGTAAAATTAGCATATTCCCAGAACAATTCAGACTTTACCAAGAATACAAAGTTTATATTTTAACCTACAAAATGCAGCCAAACATAAGCAGTATACCTAATGGTCAATCTTAGCTTCTAAAAAACTTTTTGTTCAGAGCAAACAAAGGAAAGAATCCTCAAATATAGCTTCTAGCTTATTAAGTAATCCAATGCAAAGAGGAAAGCTTAAGTCAGATGTCTTTCCAAGCAAAGTCCTTCTATATCAAAATCGGAACTACACCTTTAACCCTCCTCCCATGTATAGTCCTGGCCCAAGATTTATGATCTTCTCAGGAATGGGTGGGCACTGGGGCGCCGGGAGGGATACTCTGCCAGCTGCACCTCTCTATGCTATTATTTCCTTAAGAATTAGCGATACATATTTGTACTGGACCCGTGAACATACTACGTATGGACCAGCTTGAGCGGGCCACGCTGGTAAATTCTACCAGAGTGGACGAGAGATCCAGCCAAGTGAGGTCATCATGGATTGCTGCAGCCATGAATCATCCAGCTGAATGGGCGGGTATGGGAGTGTTAGGCAGGCCTTCTGTGTTAATATTACCTGGTTTGCCTGTAGAGAGGTGGATTAGAGTCTCACAACAGCGCAGAATGTGTTAGCACCATTCAGGCTTAGCAGCTTACTTTTAAGGAGGATAGTCTCCCTAAGTATGGTTATTACCATAAAGCCAAGACGTCTAGGATGCGATAGGTGGGCGTATGACTGCACTCAGGGTCAGCCTGGAACTCCAGAGAAGTACATGTCTGATTGCATATGATGCCTCTAGGTCCCGCCTGAGAAAGAAGATTTAGGACGGCCTGATGCTCTCGGTAAGATGACACCCAATGAACATCAGTACAAAGTCCCACTTATTTCTAATACTGGAGATCAGACTCCACTTTACTGATGCGGCCCAAAACAAAAGGGGGACTGTAGGAGAGCCAAGCGTAATGCCGCTTCCTGGAAGATGGAGCTTGGCTTCGCTTTCCACCTTCCTTATGGTGAGGCTCTGTCAGCAAAATAACCGCAGCACATTTCCATGGCGCTGAGGATCTGGCTTGTTTCTATGTATGGGGGACCTATCTGCACTGTTTCCATGTGGCATACTGACACATGCTCAGAGGCTATTTGAAGGTGGGCTTTGGGCTTCCAGGGCCATGATTGTTCAAGGTCTCCAAATAAACCGCATTGGTGCAAGAATTACGATATTATTTTACTATTCTAACGCCTATTAACTAAAATCTAATCTATTACTTTCCTTAAAACTTAGGTTTTATGCTAAAGCCTTTAACAATCTACTAATAATAAATTTTTGATAAAGAAGCAAAGCATTTTTAGGTGGGCCACAGGAAAAGATCAAAGAACGGCCATTTCTAGCCCCAGAGCCAACTCAGAAGAAGCGTAGAAATCTCAGGAACACGTCTCTTCCCAAGGGGATGAGCCTGCTAGAGACCTTCCAGGCATTATTTCTGGGAATTATATCCTCACTGTAAGGTGTTATCATGGCGGCTAATTGGCGGTGTAGTGCAGTGGGTGATATCTTTGATGTTCTGGATTCGGGTTTGCGCATTTTATTGAGCATTTTTTGCATCACCGTTCATAAGAGTGATAGGTCTGAAGTTCTTTGCTGCTGATCTTTGTGTGATTTAGGTATCAAAGTGACTATGGCTTCATAGAACGAGTTTGCAGTGTTCCTTCTGTTTCTATTCTTGTGAATAGTTTGAGAAGAATTGGTGTTAGCACTTCATTGAAAGTCTTGTAGAATTTTTTGCTCTGAAGCCATCTGCCCCAGGGCTTTTTTGAGGGGAGACTGTTAATGACTTCTCTTTCACCCATTTTCATTATCTTTCAATATGAAAACAGACTGATAGCTGTTTTATGGCTACATAAAAATGGTACATGATGTTCACTGTGTGATGGCATCTGTGTGGTCATATCTGGTGATGGGATACTGTAAAATCCACTCATGTTGTGACCAGTATGTGATGGCCACAATGCAATGACCAGTTTGTGATTGTCACTGTGATGGATAGCTGTGAGTAATCCACTGAGTGATCATCATTTGTGATGGACATAGTGATGGCTACTTTGTGGGTGGCCAATTCCTGGAGTGGAAAGTATGTAATTGTCTCCTCTTTATCATTAATGTGATGGCTTCCATATGGAGGTCACTAGGAATTGACATAATGTGGTGACCAAAGTTTTACATCCTCTGTGTGATGGCTTGAGTATCATACCCCTAGGATGCCCACTGTGCTATAGACATAATGGGAGATAGACAACTCTGTGATGGCCACTCTGCAATTGCCACTGTGTGAACACCTGTCTGATTCCCAGTATCTGCACCGTCTGCTTTATGACTGTCACTTTTAATTGAAATATGTGGTGAACACTAAGTGAGCATCAATATTTGATTGACACTCTGAATGGACTCTGTTCCCATGGATACAATGGGATTTGCCAGTGACCTGGCCAGTAATTTACTGTTTACGGGCCAACTGTCCACTACTCCATGATGGGTACTGTTTGATGGTCTCTGTGTGATAGCTTTAGTGATGCTCAATGTATTAAAGGTCCTATGTTAGGTCCAGCTGTGTAATGATCATACTGAGGACACTATGTGATAGAAATCATGTGATGGGCACTCTGTGATTAAGTAATACATGATGGCTACTCTGATGACTAAAATAAGATGGTCACAATTTGATGGTCACTATGTGCTGCCCACTCAGGGCGAGATGTCTGCAGATGTCCTGCTCCAGCATTGTTCTCAACCATGGACATTTGTGTGCAATTTCCAGAGAATGAAGACACTAACCACCAGTTCTCTCATTCATGGTCTGAAATGGCTTCAGCCATCATTATTTATACAAGATATAAAGCACTGAATCAGTCCTAAACCATATACACACAATCAATAAAACCAGACTTAGCAGGCTGTCATCATGTATTATAACATACTTCTTCATACATAATAAGGAAGAAGTCTGGAAGTGAAGGATTTGGAAGGCATGGATGGAAGACAAAAGGGAGAAAAGTGATGTAATGTATTTTAATCAAAGATTACAAAAGCCAATTTAAATTTGGTAGGCTCCAGGAATGTCTCAGCACTGAACAGCTCTGGGGTGCTGTCCAGAGGACCCTGGTTTTACTTGGAACATATATGTGCTGTAAAATCATTTGCTGGTATCTTCCACCTGCTCTTGCCTCTGTAGGTACTTCACAGAGACACATGCAGGTAAACACCTACATAACTAAAATAAAATAAAGGGTGAAACACGAAGTAGAATGAATTTTCTACAGTGATGTCACACTCCTGACACAGCAGCCGGGGCCACTGAAATGAACCCTGTCTAATCTTGCATGGAAGAAGCAGACTTCCTTTCCTCTGAGCCATAGCCTGCACAGTGGCAAAAGCATCTTTTTCTGAGGACACACTTTTGGCTCATCACAGCCATGCATTGTTGGAACAATGTCTATGGTGCTAATTAATAGGTGATTATTCCTAGATGATTTTTTTGTATTTGTCGTTTTGGTTCTTCTATATTTATGAAAATCTTTCAGACATTGATGTCTCTACATTTAGATCATAAGTCATGGTTAATAAATAACATTGACTCAAAAGCAATGTACTGTCTCAGTGTTATTGACTTGTGAGGAATCGTCTGACTCATTTTCAATACAGAGGATATGACAACTTATTTGTAAATATATGATTACATTTATTGTATGAGCTGAGTTGCTGCTTTTAAGTCCATTATCTGGTTTCATCTCTGCCCCCAAATCTTGACCTTAACATGTTTTTGAGAACACCCTGATTCCCGCCACCACCCTAATCGTTACAGCAAAAAAATGGTGTTAACTTGAGATTTTTCTGTATGATTTTACTTCAGTTCTTTTTCAATTTTTTTTAGTAAACCATTTTGGCTCTAGTATCTGTGATTTTACTCCTTAAAAGTTTCAGGAAGTGAATCCAGTGCTGCTGTCTTAAACTGGACTTAGCAGCAGTCTTAGCTAGCCTTGGCTGTAAAACCAGTAAAATCAAGCTTGCTTCCAAATAATGCCCAAAATTATGGTAGTGGCCTTATTCTTTCCTGAAGGATTACTACTTGGATTATCTTTTAGATGTTAGGGAGCACGAGATGAACATGGCAGAGATATTTCTTTCTATCACCTTTATGCTTGGACTTTGAGTAAAAATACCCCAAATTCTAGCCTGTACACAGACCATATTCAAATGTGGAACTGTTAACTTAGCATGTATAGGAATAAGTAGAACTCTACATGAAGGCACCTAGATTCTCTAAGCAAAATTACTACACTTCTTTTCAATTAATTTTATCTCATTTAATATGAGTACCTCATTAACTTTGTATCCCAGCTTTACAACGCCCCACACTTTTTCTTTTTTCTTTGAGAAAAGCATTTTTGGGAATGTCTCTATGCTTCTTTCTTTGCTTATTTCCAGGTAGGAAATGTCTCAGCTGTTCTGATTTGGCTCCCTTTGATAGCCAAGCTTAGTAGGTTGCTCATGGTCTGTAATTAACCTGCCACAGCTGGACATACCCATGAGTGGTTTTAATTTTTTGTACTTTATTCATTTTGCCTCTTGTTGTAGACTCCAAGCTATCTAACTGATAATTGCTCTTAAAGGCCTAGGTCCAATTATTCATAATCCTTGACTGATGCTTCAGTCTCAGCAGGCACCTCTTGGCCTTATTTAGTTGGCTGTGTTGGTCTTCTTGTGGATTTCTGGGTCCCTTCCAGGTCTTTTTTTCTTTCCCCTCTTTTCACAAAACTCCTTGTGCATCACCCAATGTTTGGTTTTGAGACTTTGTATGTGTTTTGAGGTGCCAAGGTTAACACCTCTCAGAGGACAATGCTGCCAGGTCTTGGCCTGCAAGTTTAGCAGAGTATCATTCATAGTGTCAGGCTGGCAATTCTCTGGTAGGTTGGGTCTTGGTTGGGCTAGGCATTGCTGGGCATTCCCTCAGCCCTGCCTCTCTGCTTATCTTCTTTCCTGCACACATTATAGGCAGGTGTTGTCGTCAAAGCTGTGAGTGGGGTTGGGTGTTCCCTTCACTCTGCTAGAGACTAGTCTAGTTAGTGGGTGTCCTCTCTATTTCTATTGCCCCTGCCACCAGGAGTCCTCTTCTGCCAGGCACCGTACATCCTCCCAGGAGCCTATCCTGCCCTTAGCTCCAGCATGTCACAGCATTATTACCCCATGCTCAGATTCTCTTTCTATAGGCCTTCTGTCCCCTGCTACCTTTGCCTCCTTCCAGGCCTGACTCTCCTCCCCTCTTTCTCTCTGTGACCCTCTGGTCACCTTTTTCTTGTCTTCAGCCTATAACCTCTGTCGATTCTATCCCCTTCCTGGAATGGATTTATGCATCCCTTCTCTGAATCTTCTGTGTTACTTATTGTCTTTTGTTTCAGTGCCTTACAGCATGCCATCATGTACTTGGTGGCTAATCTCCACCTGTAAGTGATTACATACCATGTGTCTTCTGATCTGACTTATCTTACCCGGAATGATCTTTTTCGAAGTTCCCATCCATTTCCTGCAAATACATGGTTTCTTTGTTTTTCATAGCTGAGGCATTCCCATTGTGTAAACATA
>JAEOAE010000061.1:0-21634 GCA_036365155.1 Meriones psammophilus | reverse complement strand
CTGGTAGCTCCTGGTTGGAAATGTCCTGCAGAGGGGAGCAGCATCCTGAGAGCCCCAAAGGTCCTGAGGAAGCTCCCATTTGCCAGAGCTCGCCTGGAAGCAAGGCAGGGCTGTGAACCTCGATTCGCCAGTGGTCGGCAGAAAACAGGTTTCCTGAGCGGACGGGCGGGCTCCAGGCAAGAGAAGTCAGATAAGGAACGAACCAGCAGCTCGCCGCTGACTGGGCAGACGAGCCCAAGGCGGTCCAGCCCCTGTATATATATTTCTTCTCCAGGGTAGGGATGCGCCCACAGTGAGGCAAAGAGAGGCAGCAGGCTGGAAGACTCCCAGCAGCCTAGCCCAGAATCTGCTGAAGAGACACAGGTAGCCACCACCAGAGGAAGAGGAAAAGAGCAGTCCGACGATTGTTCGCCCGGTGGGGCCCAGTCCCAATCCTCGGCCGTGGGACATGGAGCTGGCCTTTTCCAGGCAGCCCTGCAGAAGCTGTGTGGGACGCTTCGTTCACGGAGACAGAGCCACGCAAGCTCTACAAGGCCCTGAAGAAACTCACTCCGCAGCTCAGCCTCTGAAATCCTCTGGCAGAGATAGCCTTCAGGCAGACCATATCAAGATCTTGGAGGAACAGCAGCTGCTAGTGCCTCGGGCCAGGACTTACGGCCAAATGGTGGGAGAGAGTTCTCACAACCCAGGTCTGAGCGGGACCCACTTTCCCTGACTTCTGCCTTGGTGCTGAGCTTAAGGCAGAGTACAAGAACATCTCCTGCAGAGGAGACTCTGGCATTCACGCCCAGAGGAGCCCAGGACAAGTGGGTGAGCCTGCAGCTGAGCAGCAGCAGGCCAGGCTCCCAGCAGGGAGCTGGCCAGAGGCCAGAGGCAAGGGACGCCAGGTGAAAGTCGGAGCCAGCAGCCACGAAGATCCAAGGTGCAGACAGGACGCTCCAAGGGTCCTAGGAGGATGGCCGCGCTGCTCTTGGGGGGCTTGCCCCAACTTCTGACCACGCCTGCTACTCCTGGGGTCCCGGGAGTCTCTGGGGCCAGACTGACTATGTAGCTGGCTTTTTCTGTCAGGTGGATTCCAAGACGCCTGTTCACGTGAGAGGTCCCAGGAGGCCCGCTTCTCCAGCAGGAATGGCCAGAAGGGCTCCTCCTTTCCCAAGATCCGCGGCACGTGGGATGCTCACTGCTGCTTACGTGAGGCCATTGCAGCCTATGCAGCTGATGCAACCGAACAACCTGCTCTCAAGGAATCTCCCAAGCTAAGGAGGCCTTTGAAGCCGGCACAGCCCAAGGAGCCTCCAAGAAGGAACATGGGCACGCAGGGGACAGACTGAGACCCACAGCCAGAATGAGACCAAGACACAGCGGCAGATGGAGGAGGCAGACCAGGAGCCGAGGCTGCAAGCCATCACAGCCCGCATCCGAGCGCAGACAGGCCAAGAAGCTGCAAGCACGCCACAAAACCAAGATGGTCACCTTCACCCAGGCCAGGAGCCCAGGCCAGCCGGAGGTGCCGGGACTCAAGCTGGGGCCCTCCAAGCGCACCTCCCCAGGCCTCTGGGCCACTTGCCCATCCCGGCGGCTCTTCTGCAAGCCCCAGGCTAAGAAGAGACCACTCTCGCGGCCAAGGCTCTCCGGGATTATCACAACCGCTCCTCTCACCGTGAACCCCAGAAGGACTTTCTGCTCAGGCATGTCTTGGGACGCCCCGGCAATGGACACACTCCATGTTTCCCACGGAAAACCCAAGCTTTCCAGAGCTTGCACCTGATCCTGAGCTCTGGGGACACTCTCTCTGGAGGCCTCAAGTGCCTGATCTCCACACCCTTTGCATGTGGTTCCACTCCACCTGTGGGAGCCTAGGCTGCAGCCATTCTCCCAGAGGAAGCACTGCCTCCATCGCTCAATGACATCCACTACCCAATCCACTCTGGCCAAGGCCCAAGGTCTAGGCTTCAGGAAGAAAGACCAGACCCATTATTCTCAACCTGCCACACTCCACGCCTTCACCTCCCAACGACTCACTCCCAAACACGCCCACCCACGGGGATGCACACCTTGTGAGGAAGGGAAGGAGGGACTGGAATTCTCACCCCTTTCGGGAGGATTGGGAAGAATCTTTGGGACCCATTTCCCCCTTTTGCTTTCCAGTGCTTAAACAGATCTTTTTTCCCAGAGTTATTTTTACGCTTTGGGGCTTCCAAACGCCAAGGTACACCACTGCCCGAGGGAGAACTACTTGGGAAAATGTCAGGTGTGTTAGCCCGCACAAAGAATATTGTGTTCATTTTTTCCCCCTTTGTATACATAGATGTTCAAATAAAAACATTTGTTTTATATACATATGATTGAAAGAGAGTCACCATGAAGCCATAGGAGAGTTGATAGCCTCTGTGTGAGTGTGATGTGGGGCAAGGGGTGTGTGTGTGTGTGTGTGTGTGTGTGTGTGTGTTTTGGAAAGGGAAATAAGTTGGTGTGTGTGGGGTTTGGGGTTTTGAGAAAACAGAGAGAGAAGAGGAAAAGAGAGAGGCAGGGGAAAAAAACCAGAAAAAAAAGGGACCCTTTTTTGGAAAACCCAGAGCAAGCCCCCACTGTCCCGGGATCAGAAGAGAAAGGGAAAAGCTTTTAAGGCTTTGGGATCTGACCAGTGTGAACACCTGTGAACCCCTTTTTTGGGTAAAAAGAAGGCCCAGGGGGGCCAAGGGGGAAAATGGATGCAAAGACAGTATATCCAGGTTGAGCAGAAATCCATTTTTCCGGGAAGGCTCAACTTGCTGGGGGGGAAAGGAATGTGTCCCCCCCACCCTCCATGCATTTTGGGAAAATTTGGGAGCCCAGAGCAGATTTTTCAGCTTTTTTATTTATTTACTTATTGATTGTTTGGGATTGTTTTGATTTGATTGATTTGACTTCCCCTGTTTTTTGTGTGAGATGTGCAGTCTCGGGCAGGCTCCGGCCCCCCCACAGGGGGGAGCAGGTTTACCCCGGAGCCCCAAAAAAGCCCTTTGGGGAAGCCCCCCATTTGCCAGAGCCCCGCCGGGAAAGGGAAAGGGGCTGTGAACCCCGGGATTCCAGGGGCTCTGGGCCAAAAAACAGGTTTGAGCGGTGGACGGGCGGGCCCAGGCAAGCAGAAGTCAAAAGGGCGGTTTAGAACCAGAAAGCCCCGGCCGCTGACTGGGCAGATTTGAGCCCAAGGCGTGGTCCAGCCCCTGTATATATCTGGGGTGGGGAGGGCCCCCACAGTGAGGAAAAGGAGAGGCAGCAGGCGGGAAGACTCCCACACCCTTAGCCCAGAATCTGGAAGAGACACGGGTAGACCACCAGAGGAAGGGAAAAGAGACCCCACGATTGTCTGCCCGGGGGGGGGGGCCCAGTCCTGTCCTCGGCCGGGACATGGGGGCTGGTTTTTCCCAGGCAGCCCTGCAGGCTGGGGGTGACCCCTGTTCACGGAGACAGAGCCACGAAGTTTTACAAGGCCCTGAAGAAACCCCGCCCCCCGTGCCCAGCCTGTCTAAAATTTCTGGCAGAGAAAAGGCTTCCAGGCAGACCATCAAGATTTTGGGGAAAAGGGGGAGCTGCAAAAGGCCCTTCGCCAGGGACTTGGGGGCCAAATGGGGGGAGATTTCTCGCGGGGTCCCACCTGAGCGACCATTTTCCCCCCGGGCCTTCCTCCCTTTTGGTTGCTGAGCGAGAAGGGGGCAAGGAAAAAACATCTCCGCAGAGGAGACCCAAGATCTACGTCCAGGGGGAGCCGGGACAAGCGGCAGAGGCCCTTGCGGGCGGAGCAGCAGCAGGCCGGGCCCCCAGGAGCGGCACCAGGGGCCCGGGGGGACTTTTTGCAGTAAAAGCCGGGAGCCAGGCCAAGAAGATCCCAAGGTGCAGACAGGACCCTCCGCTGGTCCCAGGAGGAGGGCCCGGGGGCTCGGGGGGGGTTTGGGCCCCAACCCACCCCCGGGGGCCCCCCCCGGGGGGTCCTAGAGTTTTGGGGGCCAGACTGCCCAAAGGCAGCCGCCTGCGGGGGGATTAAACCCCTTTTTCAGAGGTCCCAGGACCTGCTCTCCAGCAGGAATGGCCAGAAGGGCTCCCCCTTTCCCAAGATCTCGGCTGGGATGTTTTTACTGCGGGGCCACGGACCATTAGCCTATGCAGCTGATGCAACCGAAAACCCTTTTTTTCCGGAATCTCCCCCCGGAGGCCTTTAGCTACACCCCAAAGGACCCCAAGGGAACGTGGGCACGGGGGGACGAGACTGAGACCTACAGCCAGAATGAGACCAAGACACAGGGGCAGATGGAGGAGGCAGACCAGGAGCTGAGGCGGGAAGCCATCACACCCCTGACCCGGGAGCAGACAGGCCAAGAAGTTTGAAGCACGCCGAAAAAACCAAGATGGTCCCCTTTTCTTCACCCAGGCCAGGACCCAGGCCAGCCGGGGGGCCCGGACCCCGCGGGGGGCCCTCCTCCGCGCCCCTCCCCCCCGGGCCCTTTGGGCCACGGCCCACCCCGGGGCGGGCTCTTCTGCACTGCCCCAGGCTGAAGAGACCCCCCCCAGGGCCCGGGCTCTCCGGGATTATCACAAACCGCCCCCTCACAGGTGAACCCTAGAAGGACACTTTTGCTCGGCATGTCTTGGGACCCCGGGGCAATACCCCCCCACCCTTTCCCCTCAGGGGAAAACCCAAGCTTTCCAGAGTTTGACCGGGGACCCGTTTTGGAGCTCGGGGGACATTTTCTGAGGCCTCCCTGTTTCCCACACCCTTTGGGGGGTTCCCCCCCGGGGGAGCCTGGGCTGCAGCCATTTTTCCCCAGAGGAAGCACTCCCCCCCCCCAAAAATCCCCCCCAACCAGAACTAAGGCACAAAAACCCCCCCCTCAACTCACACCTACGTTTCACCCCCCAACGGACTCACTGCCAGACACGCCCCCCCACGGGGATGCACCCCTTTGGATTTGGAAGGAAGGAGGGATTTCTGGAATTCCCCCCTTTCGGGGAGGACGGGGGAAGCAATCATTGACCTCATTTTCCCAGGGCGATTCCCAGTGCTTGACAGATCTTTTTTCCAGAGTTATTTTTCCCACCCCTTTAGGTTTTTCCCCACGCCAAGGTACACCACTGCCCGGGGAGAACTACGGGGATAAGTGTCAGGTGTTTAGCTTCAGCACTAATGAATATTGTGTCTATTTCCCCCATACATAGATTTTCCCTTTAAAAACATTTGTTTTTATATACATATGATTGGAAAGAGAGTCACCTATGCATAGCCATAGGGGTTGATACCTCTGTGGAGTGTGCATGTGTAATTGTGTGTGTGTGTGTGTGTGTTTTTGGGGGGCAAAGGGGAAAAGGGTGTGTGAGTGTGTGTGTTTTGAGAAAAACAGAGAGAGAAGGAGAGAAAAGAGAGAGTGCAGGGGGAAATAAACCAGGGAAAAAAGGGACCCTTTTGGCAACTCCAGAAAGCTAAGACCCAGGGGCCCTGGATCAGAAGAAAAATGGGCCGGGGGCTTTTGGGATCGGGAAACCCAGTGGGGAACCCCTTGGAACGCCTAGTTGGTGAAAAAAAGGGCCCCAGGCCAAAGGCGGATGGCAGGGGGAAGACAGAATATCCAGGCTAGCAGAAATCCATTTTCCCCCAAGGCTAAATTTGGGTTGGGGTGAAAGGAATTTTCTCCCCCCCCTCCATGCACTTTAAGTAAATTGGAGCCCAGAGCAGATTCTCAGTTTATTTATTTTTTTTTACTATTGATTGATTGATTGTTTTGGACTTGATTGATTTGATTTCCCCTCTGCTTTTGGGGAGCATGTGCAGCCCGGGCAGGCTCCTGAAGTTGGCGCCCCCCCAAGGGGGGGAGCAGGCTACCCCGAGACCCCCAACAAAGACCCTTTGAGGAACCCCCCATTTCCCGGACCCTCCCGGGAAGAAAGGGGCGGGGCCCAAAACCCCCCGGATTCGCCAGGGGGCCCAAGGCCGGGGAAAATTTTTCCTGAGCGGACGGGGGGGCCCAGGCAAGCAGAAGGGGGGAAGGGCGGCCCAGCCAGCACCCTCGCCGTTTGACGGGGCAAAAGGACCCCAAAGGCGGGTCCAGCCCCCTTATATATCTAGGTGGATCCCCCCCACAGTGAGGCAAAGAGAGGCAGCAGGCTGGAAGACCCCCAGCACCCCAGCCCAGAATCTGCTGAAGAGACACAGGTAGCCACCACCAGAGGAAGGGGAAAAAGAGCAGTCCCACGACTGTCCCCCCGGGGGCCCAGTCCTGTCCTGGGCCGGGACATGGAGGCTGGCCTTCCCAGGCAGCCCTGCAGAAGCTGTGGGGATCCCCTGTTCACGGAGACAGAGCCACGCAAGCTCTCCAAGGCCCTGAAAAAACCCTGTGCCCAGCCTGTCGGGAAACCTCTGGCAGAGATAGGCTTCAGGCAGCCCATCAAGATCTTGAGGAAACAGAGCTGTTAGTGCCCTTCCCGGGGATTCCCAAATGGGGGGAGAGTTCCCCGGGGCCCAGGTCTGAGCTGGACCCACTTTCCCCCTGACTCTGCCTTGGTGCTGAGCGAGAAGGCAGAGCAAGGAAGAACATCCCCCGCAGAGGAGACCCAAGCATCCACGCCCAGAGGAGCCCGGGACAAGGGGGCAGAGGCCTTGCAGCTGAGCAGCAGCAGGCCAGGCCCCAGCAGGGGGGGGGGGAACCCAACCAGAGGCAAGGGACGCCAGGAAAGCCTGGAGCCAGCAGCCAAGAAGATCCGGTGCAGGGACGCCTCCGCGGTCCCAGGAGGATGGCGGCTGCCCTTTTGGGGCTTGCCCCACTTACCACCCGCACCGGGGGGCCCCGACCCCTTTTGGGGCCAGACTGACCAAGAAGTGGGCGGGGCGCCTGTCAGGGGGGTTTCCCAAGACGCCTTTTCACGCAGGTCCCAGGAGGCCCGTTTCTCCAGCAGGAATGGCCGAAGGGCCTCCCTTTCCCAAGATCTCGGGGCACGGGGGATTTTCTCGCCAAGCCACGGAGGCCATTGCAGCCCATGCAGCTGATGCAACCGAACAACCTGCTTCCAAGGAATCCCCCCAAGCCAAGGGGGCCCTTTTGAAGCCGCCACAGCCCAAGGACCCCAAGAAGCGGAACGGGGCACGCAGGGGACGAGACGGGAGCCCCACAGCCAGAATGAAAACCAAGACACAGGGGTGGAGGAGGCAGACCGGGAGCTGAGGCTGCAAGCCATCACACCCCGGGACCCGGGAGCAGACGGGCCCAAGAAGCTGCAAGCCCCTGACAAACCAAGATGGCCCCCTTTTCTTCACCCGGGCCCGGGAGCCCGGGCCCACCCGGGAGGTGCCCGGATTTCGGGGCCCCCTCCGCCGCCCCCTCCCCCCCCAGGCCTCGGGGCCAGGGCCCATCCCGGGGGGGTTTTCCCTTGCACCAAGCCCCAGGCTAAGAAGAGCCCCCCCCATGGCCAAGGCCCCCGGGATTATCAAAACCCGGTTCTCTCCCCGGGTGAACCCCAAAAGGGACACTCTGCTCAGGCATGTCTTGGGACCCCGGGGAAATTGGAAAACCCACGCCCCCTCACGGAAAACCCAAGCTTTCCAGAGCTTGCACCTGGGATCCCCCCAGCCGGGGGGCCTTTGGAGGCCTCGCGCCTGATTTTACACCCTTTGGGGGGGTTCCACCCCCCCGTGGGAGCCTAGGCTGCACCCATCTTCCCAGGGGAAAGACCCTCCATCGCTCACCCCCCCCTTCCCTCCCAAAACCACCCCCCGGCCAAGGCTCAAGGTCTAGGCTTCAAAAAGAAAGACCACCCCCACCCCTAACTCACACCCACGCCTTCACCTCCCAACGGACTCTCTTGGACACGCCCACCCACTGATGCACACCTTGTGTTTTGGGAAGGAAGGATGGTTTTCCCGGGAATTTTCACCCCTTTCGGGAGGACTGTGGGGAAGAATCATTGACCCTACTTCCCATTGGACTTCTCCAGTGCTTGGACAGATCTTCTTTCCAGAGTTATTTTCCCACCCCTTTAGGGTTTGCCACCCCAAGGTACACCACCCCCCGGGGGAGAACTACTTGGATAAGTGTCGGGTGGGGCGCCAGCACAAAGGGAAATTGTGTTCATTTCTCTCCCTTTGTATACATAGATGTTAAAGAATAAACATTTGTGTGTATATACATATGATTGGAAAGAGAGTCACCCATAGGGTTAGCCATAGAGAGTTGATACCCTGTGTGAGGGGCATGGGGCAAGGGTGTGTGTGTGTGTGTGTGTGTGTGTGTGTGTGGGAAAAGGAAAGGGCTTTGGGTGTGTGATTTGTGTTGGAAACAGAGAGAGAGACAGAGAGAGAAAACAGAGAGGGGTGCAGTGGGAAAAAAAACCGGGGAAAAAAAAGGGACCCTTTTTGGCAACCCAGAAAGCTAAGACCCCATTGCCCTGGATCAGAAGAGAAAGGGAAAGCTGGGGCCCCCTTTTTGGGATTCAAAAGTGTGAACACCTGTGAACCCCTAGTTGGTGAAAAAAAGGGGCCCGGGCCGCCAAGGCATGGCAGGCGGAAGACAGTATATCCAGGCCCCGGAAAGAAATCCATTTTCCCCCGACAGGCTCAACTTGCGGGGGTGAAAGGAATGTGTCCCCCCCCACCCTCCATGCACTTTAAGAAAATTTGGGAGCCCAGAGCAGATTCTCAGCTTATTTATTTATTTACTTATTGATTGATTGATTGATTGATTTTTGATTTCCCTCTGCTTTTGTGTGAGCATGTGCAGCCTCTGGCAGGCTCCTGAAGTTCGCCCACAGAGGGGAGCAGGCTACCCTGAGAGCCCCAACAAAGACCTTGAGGAACCCCCCATTTGCCAGAGCTCGCCGGGAAGAAAGGGGGCCCAAAACCCCGGGGGATTCGCCAGAGGCCCTGGGCCGGGAAAACAGGTTTCCTGAGCGTGGACGGGGGGGCCCAGGCAAGCAGAAGTCAGAAGGGGGGGGCCCAGAACCAGCAGCCTGGGCCGCTGACTGGGCAGATTTGACCCCAAAGGGGGGTCCAGCCCTGTATATATATTTTCTGGGGTGGGGAAACCCCCTCCACAGTGAGGCAAAGAGAGGCAGCGGGCGGGGAAGACCCCCACACCCCAGCCCAGAATCGGGAAGAAAAAGGTAGCCACCACCAGAGGAAGGGGGAAAAGAGCAGTCCGCCCAACTGTCTGCCCGGGGGGGGGCCCAGTCCTGCCCCTGGGCCGGGGAATGGAGGCTGGCTCTTCCCAGGCAGCCCTGCAGAAGCTGTGTGATCGCCTGTTCACGGAGACAGAGCCACGCAAGCTCTAAAAGGGCCCCCAAGAAACTGGGGCCTTTGGCCCAGCCTGTCTGAACCTTTTGGCAGAGATAGGTTCAGGAAACCATCAAGATCTTGAGGAAACAGCAGCTGCTAGTCCCCTTTCGCCGGGGATTTGGGCCAAATGGGGGGAGATTTCCCCCGCTGGGTCCCAGGTCTGAGCGGGACCCACTTTTTCCCGGGGACCTGCCTTGGTGCTGAGCGAGAAGGCAGAGCAAGGAAAAAACATCCCCGGGCAGGGGAGACCCAAGCATCCACGCCCAGGGGACCCCAGGAAAAAGGGCAGAGGGCCTTGAGTTGAGCAGCAGCAGGCCAGGCCCCAGCAGGGAGGGGGAATCCAGGGGCCCAAGGGGGACCCCTTGCAGGAAAGCCGGGGAGCCAGCAGCCAAGAAGATCCAAGGTGGAAGGGACCCCTTTCCGCGGGCCCCAGGAGGATCCCCCGCTTTTTGGGGGCTTGCCCAACTTGACCACGCCCGCTACCCCCCGGGGGGTCCGACCCCTTTTGGGGCCAGATACCAAGGTGCAGCTGGCCCCTGTCAGGGGGGGATTCCAAGACCCCTGTCAGGGAGGTCCCGGGAGGCCCTTTTTCTCCAGCGGGAATGGCCAGAAGGGCCCTCCTTTCCCAAGACCCTTGGGGCACGTAATGCCAAGCCACGGGGGCCCATTGCACCCCATGCAGCTGATGCAACCAAAACCTGGTTTCCAAGGAATCTCCCCCCAAAGGGGGCCCTTTTTGAAGCCCCCACAGCCCAAGGAGCCCAAGAAGGAACGGGCACGCAGGGGACAGACTGAGCCCCACAGCCAGAATGAGACCAAGACACAGCGGCAGATGGAGGAGGCAGACCGGGAGCTGAGGCTGCAAGCCATCACAGCCCGCATCCGGAGAAAGAACAGGCCAAGAAGCTGCAAGCACGCTCAAAACCAAGATGGCCCCTTTTCTTCACCCAGGCCGGGAGCCCGGGCTACCGGGGGTGCCCGCCCCGGGGGGGGCCCCTCCTCCGGGCCACCCCCCCCAGGCCTCGGGCCCAAAGCCCATCCCGGGCGGCCTCTGCACCAAGCCCCAGGCTAAGAAGAGACCCGCCTCTTTGGCCCCCTCCCCCCCGGGATTATCAAAACCCGGTTCTCACAGGTAAACCCCCAGGGACACTCTCTGCCGGCATGTCTTGGGACCCCCGCAATGGACACACCCACGTTTCCTCAGGGAAAAACCCAAGCTTTCCAGAGCTTGCACCTGGGATCCCGCTTGGAGCTCTGGGGACACTCTCGGGAGGCCCCCGGCCTGATCTCCACCCCCTTTTTGGGGGGGTTCCACTCCCCCCTGGAGCCTAGGCTGCACCCATCTTCCCAGAGGAAGACTCCCCCCCCTCCATCCCCTCCAAAGACATCCACTCCCCAACGACTCGGGCCAAGGCTCAAGGTCTAGGCTTCAGGAAGAAAGACCAGCCCCCACACCTCAACTCACACCCCCCTTACCTCCCAACGGATTCACTGCCAGACACCCCCACCCACTGATGCACCCCTTTTGTGATTTAAGGGGAAGGAGGGTTTTCCCGGGAATTCTCACCCCTTTCGGGAGGACTGTGTGGAAGCAATCATTGACCTCATTTCCCCTTTTCATTCTCCAGTGCTTAAAGGATCTTCCCAGAGTTATTTTTCCCACCCCTTTGGGGCTTCGCCACGCCAAGGTACACCACCCCCCGGGGGAGAACTACTTGGGATAAGTGTCAGGTGTGTTAGCTTCAGCACTAATGAATATTGTGTTCATTTCTCCCATACATAGATGTTCACAATAAACATTTGTGTGTATATACATATGTTTGGGGAAAGAGAGTCACCATATGCATAGCCATAGAGAGTTGATATTTCGTGTGGGGTGCATGGGGCAAGGGTGTGTGTGTGTGTGTGTGTGTGTGTGTTTTGGGGAAAAGGGGGCAAGGGTGTGTGGGGGAGTCTGTGTGTGTGTTTGGGACAAACAGAGAGAGAAAACAGAGAGAAAACAGAGAGGTGGGGAAATAAACCAGAGCAAAAAGGGACCCTTTTGGGAAACCCCAGAAAGCTAAGACCCCATTGCCCTGGATCAGAAGAGAAATGGAAAGCTGTGGGGGGTTTTTGGGATTGCACCAGGGGAACACCTGTGAACGCCTAGTTGGTGAAAAAAAGGGGCCCAGGCCCCAAGGCGGTATGGCAGGCGCAAGACAGAAATTTTCCAGGCTCCGAGCAGAAATCCACTTTCCCCGACAGGCTCAACTTGCTGGGGTAAAAGGGAAATGTGTCTCCCCCCCCTCCATGCATTTTTAAGTAAATTGGAGCCCAGAGCAGATTCTCAGCTTATTTATTTATTTACTTTTATTGATTGATTAAACTTGATTGATTTGATTTCCCCTCTGCTTTTGTGTAGAGGCAGTCTCTGGGGCTCCTGAATTTTTCCCCTACAGAGGGGAGCAGGCTACCCCGGGAGCCCCAACAAAGACCTTGGGGAACCCCCCATTTGCCAGACCCTGCCTGGAAGGGCGGGGCCCGGAAACCCCCGGGGATTCGCCAGAGGGCCGGGGCGCCAAAAAACAGGTTTCCTGAGGGGTGGACGGGCGGGCCCAGGAAAGCAGAAGTCAAAAGGGCGGCCCCAGAACCAGCAGCCTCGCCGCTGACTGGGCAGATTTGAGCCCAAGGCGTGGTCCAGCCCCTGTATATTTTCTAGGGGATGCGCCTCCACAGTGGGCAAAGAGAGGCAGCAGGCTGGAAGACCCCAGCAGCCTAGCCCAGAATCTGTTGAAGAGACACAGGTAGCCACCACCAGAGGAAGGGGAAAAAGAGCAGTCCGACGACTGTCTGCCCGGGGGGGCCCCAGTCCTGTCCTGGGCCGGGACAGGGAGGCTGGCTTTTCCCAGGCAGCCCTGCAGAAGCTGTGTGATCCCCTGTTCACGGAGACAGAGCCACGCAAGCTTTTACAAGGCCCTGAAGAAACCCCGCCCCGGCCCAGCCTGCCGGGAACCTCTGGCAGAGATGGGCCCTTGGGAAAATCAAGATTTTGGGAGGAAACAGCAGCTGCTAGTCCCCTTTCGCCGGGGACTTGGCGGCCAAATGGTGGGAGATTTCCCCGCGGGGTCCCAGGTCTGAGCGGGACCCACTTTCCCTGACTCTGCCTTGGTTGAGCGAAAGGCAGAGCAAGGAAGAACATCTCCGCAGAGGAGACCCAAGCATCCACGCCCAGAGGAGCCCAGGAAAAGCGGGCAGGGGCCCTTTGCAGCTGAGCAGCAGCAGGCCGGGCCCCCAGCGGGGAGCGGGCACATGCCAGAGGCCAGAGGGGGACGTTTGGTGAAAGCCTGGAGCCAGCAGCCAAGAAGATCCGGGGCAGACGGGGCCCTCCGTGGTCCCAGGAGGATGGCCCTCTTTTGGGGCTTCCCCCAACCCCCACGCCTGCTACCCCGGGGGGGCCCCGGACCCCTCTTGGGGCCAGACGGGACCAAGAAGGAGCGGGCCCCTGTCGGGGTGGATTCCAAGACGCTTTTTCACGAGGTCCCAGGAGGCCCGCTCTCCAGCAGGAATGGCCAGAAGGGCTCCCCCTTTCCCCAAGATCTCGGGGGCACGGGATGTTCACTGCCAAGCCACGGAGGCCATTGCAGCCTATGCAGCTGATGCAACCGAAAAACCCTTTGCTCTCCAAGGAATCTCCCCCCAAAGGGGGCCCTTTTGGAACCCCCACACCCCAAAGGGGACCCCAAGAAGGGAACGGGCACGCAGGGGACGAGACTGGACCCACAGCCAGAATGAGACCAAGACACAGGGGCAGATGGAGGAGGCAGCCCGGGTTGAAGCCATCACAGCCCGTGACCCGGGAGCAAAAGGCCCAAGAAGCTGGGCCCGACAAACCAAGATTACCTTCTTCAAAGGCCAGGAGCCCAGGCCCCCGGGGAGGTCCCCGGCCCCCGGGGCGCTGGGGCCCCCCCGGCACCCTCCCAGGCCTCTGGCCACGGCCCATCCCGGGGGGGTTTCTCTGCACCAAGCCCCAGGCTAAGAAAAACCCCCCCCTCATGGCCAAGGCCCTCCGGGTTTAAATCAAACCCCCTCTTCCCCGGTGAACCCCGGGAAGGACACTTTGCTCAGGCATTTTGGGGGGACCCCGCAAGGGGAAAACCCAGTTTCCCCTCAGGGAAAAACCCAAGCTTTCCAGAGGCACCGGGGACCCCGCTTGAGCTCTGGGGCATTTTTGAGGCCTCGGCCTGATTCCAAAATTTTTTGGGGGGGTTCCCCCCACCCGGGGAGCCTAGGCTGCAGCCATCTTCCCAGAGGAAGCACTGGCCCCTCCATCGTCACCAGACATCCACTCCCCAATCCCCCGGGCCAAGGCTCAAGGTCTAGGTTTGGAAAAAAGGCTCAGCCCCCACATTTTCAACTCACACCTACGCCTTTCACCCCCCAAACGGACTCACTGCCAGACACCCCCCACCCACTGATGCACCCCCCTTGTGATTTGGAAGGGAAGGAGGGTTTTCCCGGGAATTTCCCCCCCTTTTCTGGAGGACTGTGTGGAAGCAATCATTGACCTCATTTCCCATTAGACTTCTCCGGGTTTTGGGCAGATCTTCTTTCCAGAGTTAGTTTTCCCCCTTTGGGGCTTGCCACCCCAAGGTACACCACTGCCCGAGGGAGAACTACTTGGGAAAGGTCGGGTGTTAGCTTCAGCACTAATGAATATTGTGTCTATTTCTCCCCCTTTGTATACATAGATGTTCACAATAAAATTTGTGTTTTTATATACATAGTTTGGGAAAGAGAGTCACCATATGCATAGCCATAGAGAGTTGATACCCCTTGTGAGGGGCATGTGTGGGGCAAGGGTGTGTGTGTGTGTGTGTGTGTGTGTGTGTGTGTGTGTGTGCGAAAGGGTATGGTGTGTGTGAGTGTGTGTGTGTGTTTGAGACAAACAGAGAAAAACAGAGAGAAAAACAGAGGGGTGCAGTGGGAAAAAAACCCAGGGAAAAAAGGGGATCCTTTGGCAACCCAGAAAGCTAAGACCCCATTGCCCTGGATCAGAAGAGAAATGGGTTGTGGGCCGGTTTTTGGGATCTGCACCAGTGTGAACACCTGGGGAACGCCTAGTTGGTGAAAAAAAGGGGCCCGGGCCCGAAAGGGGGATGGCAGGGGGAAGACATTATATCCGGGCCCCCCAAAGCAGAAATCCATTTTCCCCCGGCAGGCTCAACTTGTTGGGGTGAAAGGAATTTTCCCCCCCACCCTCCATGCACTTTGGAAATTGGAGCCCAGAGGATTCTCAGTTTATTTATTTATTTCCCTTATTACTGATTGATTAATTTTGATTAAATTTTTTTCCTGCTTTTTTGTTAGTGCAGTTCTGGCAGGCTCCTAAGTTGGCGCCCTACAGAGGGGAGCAGGCACCCGAGCCCCAACAAAGACCTTGGGGAACCCCCCCATTTGCCAGAGCTGGCCGGGAAGAAGGCAGGGCTGCCCGGGATTCGCCAGAGGGGCTCGGGGCGCCGGGTTTCTGAGGGGTGGACGGGCGGGCCCAGGCAAGCAGAAGTCAAAAGGGGCGGGCCCAAAACCCAAAAGCAGCCTCGCCCTGACTGGGCAGATTTGAGCCAACCGTGGTCCAGCCCCTGTATATATAAGGGGGGCCAAGGGTAGGGAGGGGGGGCCCCCCCAAACAGTGAGGCAAAGAGAGGCAGCAGGCGGGAAGACCCCCAGCCTAGCCCCAGAATCTGCGGGAAGAGACACAGGACCCACCCCCAGAGGAAAAAAAGGCAGCCAAACGTCTCCCGGGGGTGGGGCCCAGTCCTGCCCTCCCCCCGGGACATGGAGGCTGGCTCTTCCTGGGCACCCCTGCAGAAGCTGTGGATCGCCTGTTCACGGAGACAGACCCCGAAGTCACAAGGCCCTGAAGAAACTCCCCCGTGCCCCAGCCTGTCTGAACCTCTGGCAGAGATGGGGCTTCAGGCAGACCATCAAGTTTCTTGGGGAAAACAGCAGCTGCTAGTCCCCTTGGGCCGGGGCCCCTTGGCGGCCAAATGGTGGGAGGGGTTCCCCCTGGGTCCCAGGTCTGAGGGGGACCCATTTTCCCCCCCTGACTTCCCTTTGGGTGCGGGACCCAGCAGAGCAAGGAAGAACATCTCCGCAGAGAACCCAAACACCCACGCCCAGGGGAGCCCAGGACAACCCGGGCAGAGGCCTTGCAGCGGAGCGGGCAGGCCGGGCCCCCGCAGGGAGCGGCACATCCCAGAGGCCAGAGGAAAGGGGACGTTTTGCAGGAAAGCCGGGAGCCAGACCCAAGAAGATCCGGGTGCAGACAGGACGCCCCGCTGGGTCCCAGGGGGAAAGGCCCCAACTGCTTTTTGGGGGCTTGCCCCAACCTTGACCACCCCCCCACCCCGGGGGCCCCGGACCCCTTTGGGGCCGGGGACGGGAACCAAGGGCAGCTGGCCCCCCTGTCAGGGTGGATTCCAAGCCCTGTTCACGCAGGTCCCAGGAGGCCCGCCCCACAGGAAGGGGCCAGGGGCCCCCCTTTTCCCAAGACCTCGTGGGCACGTGGGTTTACTGGGCCAGGGAGGCCATTGCACCCCATGCAGCTGATGCAACCAACAACCTGCTCTCCAAGGAATCTCCTGCCAAGGGGGCCCTTTGGCCACAGCCCAAGGAGCCCAAGAAGGGAACGGGGCACGAGGGGAGGGAGATAGCCCCACAGCCAGAATGAGCCCAAAGGGACAGGGGCAGATGGAGGAGGCAGACCAGACCCGAGGCTGCAAGCCATCACAGCCCGCATCCGAGCAGACAGGCCAAGAAGTTGGGCACGCCGACAAACCAAGATGGTCACCTTTTTCCCACCCAGGCCAGGAGCCCGGGCCCAGCCGAGGTGCCGCCCCCGGCGCTGGGGCCTCCTCCGGCGACCTCCCCCAGGCCTCGGCCACCCCCACCCCCGGGGGGTTTTTCTCTGCACCAAGCCCCGGGCGGCCAAAAGAGACCCCGCCTCAGGGCCCAAGGCCCCCCGGGGATTATCCCAACCCGGTTCCTTCACAGGTGAACCCCAGAAGGACACTCTCTGCTCAGGATGCCCTTGGGCCCCGGCAATGGACACACCCACGTTTTCCTCACAAAACCCCCTTTTTCCAGAGCCACCGGGGACCCCCTTAAGCTCTGGGGACACTCCGGGGAGGCCCCCCCCAATCCCCACCCCCTTTTGGGGCGGGTTCCACCCCCCCTGGGACCCTTAGGTTGCAGCCATCTTCCCAGGGGAAGCCCCCGCCCCCCCATGGGGCTCACCAGACATCCACTCCCCAAACCACTCTGGCCAAGGCCCGCCCAGGCTTCAGGAAAAAAGACCACACCACCCCTCAACTCACCCCCCACGCCTTCACCCCCCAAAACCAAACTGCCAGACACCCCACCCACGACCACCTTTGGTTTTGGGAAAGGGGAAGGAGGGTTTTCCCCGGGAATTCTCACCCCTTTCGGGAGGACTGGGAAGCAATCATTGACCCACTTTTTGGTTTCTCCAGTGTTTGGGACAGATCTTTTTTCCAGAATTTTTTCCCTTTGGGGGTTTCCCACCCCAAAGGTACACCACTGCCCGGGGGAGAACTACTTGGGAAAATGTCAGGTGTTTAGCTTCAGACTAATAAATTTTTTTGGTTCATTTCCTTTGTATAAAAGATGTTCAAATAAACATTTGTGTGTATATACATATGATTGGAAAGAGAGTCACCATATGCATACCAAGAGAGTTGATAGCCTCTGTGTGAGGGCATGTGTGCAAGGGTGTGTGTGTGTGTGTGTGTGTGTGGTGTGCGATTATGGTGTGTGTGTGTGTGGGGTTGTGTGTGTGGGGGAGAAAAACAGAGAGAGAGACAGAGAGAGAGACAGAGAGAGTGCAGGGGAAAAAAAACCAAAAAAAGGGACCCTTTTGGGCAACCCAAAAAGCAAAGGGACCCCATTGCCCGGGACGAAGAAATGGAAAGTTGTGGGCCGGTTTTTGGGATCTGCCCCTTGTGAACCCCTTTGTGAACCCCTTAGTTGGTGAAAAAAAGGGGCCCAGGCTGAAAGGGGAAGGTGGCGGCAAGACAGTTTTCCAGGCCCCTAGCAGAAATTTTTTTCCCCGACAGGCTCAACTTTGCTGGGGTGAAAGGAATGTGTCCCCCCCCACCCTCCATGCATTTTGGAAATTGGAGCCCAGAGCAGATTTCGGTTTTTTTTATTTTTTTTTTTTTATTGTTTGATTGATTGATTGACTTGATTGATTTGATTTCTCTGCTTTTGTGTGAGCATGCAGTTCTGGCAGGCTCCTTGGCCCCATGTAGGGGAGCGGGGCCACCCCCAGAGCCCCAACAAAGACCTTAGGAACCCCCCATTTGCCAGAGCTCCCCTTGGAAGGGCGGGGCTGGGGAACCCCCGGGGGTTTCGCCAGAGGGGCCCCGGCCCGCCGGTTTTTCCTTTGAGCGGGACGGGCGGGCCCAGGCAAGCAGAAGTCAGAAGGGGGGGGCCCAGAACCGCAGCCTGGGCCCCCGACTGGGCAGATTTGAGCCCAAGGCGTGGTCCAGCCCTGTATATATATATCTGGGTGGGATGCGCCTCCACAGTGAGGCAAAGAGAGGCAGCAGGCTGGAAGACCCCCAGCAGCCTAGCCCAGAATCTCCCAAGAGACACGGGTACCCACCACCAGAGGAAGGGGAAAAAGAGATCCAAACGCACTGTCTGCCCGGTGGGGCCCAGTCCTGTCCTGGGCCGGGGAAAATGGAGGCTGGCTTTTCCCCAGGCAGCCCCAGAAGCTGTGGGGACGTTTGTTCACGGAGACAGGGGCCCCCAAGTTTACAAGGCCCTGAAGAAACTCCCCTCCGTGCCCAGCCTGTCGGGAACCTCTGGCAGAGATAGGCTTCAGGCAGACCATCAAGATCTTGAGGAAACAGTAGCTGCTAGTCCCCTTTCCCAGGACTTCGGCCAAATGGGGGGAGATTTCCCCCCTGGGTCCCAGGTCGGGAGCGGACCCACTTTTTCCCTGACTCTGCCTTGGTGCTGAGCGAGAAGGCAGAGGGAAGAACTTTCCCCCGGCAGAGGAGCCCCAAAGGGTTTTTCCACGTTCCAGAGGACCCCAGGAAAAAGCGGGCGGGAGGGCCTTGCAGCGAGCAGCAGCAGGCCAGGCTCCCAGCAGGGACCCGGGCCCCGGCCGGGAGGCCAAAAGGGACGCCAGTGAAAGCCGGGAGCCAGCAGCCAAGAAGATCCGGGTGCAGACAGGACGCCCCGCGCCCTTTGGGGGGAAATGGCCGCCCCTCTTTGGGGCTTGCCCCCCCCTTGACCCCCTACTCCCCCGGGGGGTCCCGGCCCCCTTTTGGGGCCAGACTGACCAAGAAGTGCAGCTGGCGCCTGTCAGGTGGATTCCAAGACGCCTGTCTACGCAGGTCCCAGGAGGCCCGCTTCTCCAGCAGGAATGGCCAGCAGGGCCCTCTTCCCAAGATCCTGGGCACGTGATGTTCACGTTGCCACGGAGGCTGGCTGCAGCCCATGGCTGATGCAACCAACAACCTGTTTCAAGGAATTTCCCAAGCCAAGGGGGCCCTTTTGAAGCCGCCACAGCCCAAGGAGCCCAAGAAGCGGAACGGGCACGCAGGGGACGAGACTGAGAACTCCACAGCCAGAATGAGACCAAGACACAGCGGCAGATGGAGGAGGCAGACCAGGAGCTGAGGCTGCAAGCCATCACAGCCCGCGATCCGGGAGCAGACAGGCCAAGAAGCTGCAAGCACGCCGACAAACCAAGATGGCCCCTTCCCACCCAGGCCAGGAGCCCAGGCTAGCCGGAGGTGCCGGGACTCCCTCGGGCTGGGGGCCCTCCGCCGCACCTCCTCCCCAGGCCTCTGGCCACGCCCATCCCGGGCGGGTTTCCCTGCACCAAGCCCCAGGCTAAGAAGAGACCCGCTCTCATGGCCAAGGCTCTCCGGGATTATCACAACCGTTCTTCAACACCGGTGAACCCCAGAAGGACATTTCTGCTCAGGTACAATCTTTGGGACGCCCGCAATGGACACACCCACGCTTCCTCACGAAAACCCAAGCTTTCCAGAGCTTGCACCTGGGATCCCGCTTGAGCTCTGGGGACACCTCTGAGGCCTCGCGCCTGATCTCCACACCCTGGGCGGGTTCCACCCACCTGGGAGCCAGGCTGCAGCCATTTTTCCCAGAGGAAGCACTGGCCTCCATCGCTCACCAGACATCCACTACCCAACGACTGCACAAGGCTCAAGGTCTAGGCTTCAGGAAGAAAGACTAGCACTCCACACTTTTCAACTCACACCTACTCACCTCCCACCTGGATTCACTGCCAGACACCCCCCACCCACTGATGCACACCTTGTGATTTGGAAGGGAAGGATGGATTTCTGAATTCTCACCCCTCTTCTGGAGGACTGTGTGGAAGTTAATCGATTGACCTCACTCCCATTGGCGATTTCTCCAGTGCTTGGACAGATCTTTTCCAGATAGTTTTCACTTAGGTCACCACGCCATACACCACTGTCCGAGGGAGAACTACTTAGATAAGTAATAGGTGTGTTAGCTTCAGCACTAATGAATATTGTGTCTATTTTCCTTTATACATAGATGTTCAATGAATAAACATTTGTGTAAAAGTATACATATGATTGAAAGAGAGTCACCATGTATACATAGAGAGTTGATAGCTTCCTGTGTGAGTGTGCATGTGTGTGCAAGGGTGTGTGTGTGTGTGTTGTGTGTGTGTGTGTGTGTGCAAAGGCGCAAGGCGCAGTGTGTGTGAGTGTGTGTGTTTTTTGAGACAAACAGAGAGAGACAGAGAGAGACAGAGATGCAGGAAATAAATCCAGAGTTGAAAAAGGATCCTTTGGCAACCCAGAAAGCTAAGACCCCTACTGTTCTGGATCAGAAGAGAAATGGAAAGCTGTGGGTCGGGTTTTTGGGATCTGCACCAGTGTGAACACCTGTGAACGCCTAGTTGGTGAAAAGAAGGGCCCAGGGCTGTCAAGGCGGTATGGCAGGCGCAAGATGCATATCCAGGTCTGAGCAGAAATCCACTTTCCCCGACAGGCTCAACTTGCTGGGGTGAAAGGAATGTCTCCCCACCCTCCAGCGCACTTTATGAATTGGAGCCCAGACAGACTCAGCTTATTTATTTATTTACTGGCTGTTTGATTGATTGATTGACTTGATTGATTTGACTTCCTCTGCTTTTGTGTGTGAGCATGTGCAGCCCTGGCAGGCTCCTGGTTGGCGGCCCCACAGAGGGAGAGCCATCCCGAGAGCCCTAACAAAGACCTTGAGGAAGCCCCCATTTGCCAGAGCTCGCTCTGGCTAAAGGCAGGGCCAGAACCCCCGGATTCGCCAGAGGCCCAAGGCCAGAAAACAGGTTTCCTGAGCGTGGACGGGGCGGCCCAGGCAAGCAGAAGTCAGAAGGGCGGGCTCCAGAACCAGCAGCCTCGGCCGCTGACTGGGCAGATTTGAGCCTGGCGTGGTCCAGCTCCCTGTATATATATATTCAGGGTAGGGATGCGCCTCCACAGTGAGGCAAAGAGGCAGCAGGTTGAAGACCCAGCCTAGCCCAGAATCTGCTGAAGAGACACAGGTAGCCACCACCAGAGGAAGGGGAAAAAGAGCAGTCCGGGATGACTGCTGTCCGGGGCCCAGTCCTGTCTCGGCCGGGGGACATGGAGGCTGGCTCTTCCCAGGCAGCCCTGCAGAAGCAAGATCGCCTGTTCACGGAGACAGAGCCACTGCTTCTACAAGGCCCTGAAGAAATCCGCTCGCGCGCCTGTCTGGAACTCTCTGGCAGAGATAGGCTTCAGGTACCATCAAGATCTTGAGGAAACAGCAGCTGCTAGTGCCTCTTCGCCAAATTTCATACAAATGGTGGAGAGTTCTCGCTGTCCCAGGTCTGGAGCGGGACCCACTTCTCCCTGACTCTCCCTTTTGGTGCTGGAGCTAGAAGGCAGAGCAAGGAAGAACATCTCCGCAGAGGAGACCCAAGCATCTAATACCAGAGGAGCCCAGGAGCGGGCAGAGGCCTGCAGTGCTGAGCAGCAGGCCAGGCCCCAGCAGGGAGCTTAAGCACATGCCAGAGGCCAGAGGCAAGGACGCTGTAGGAAAGCCTGAGCCAGCAGCCAAGAAGATCCGGCAGCAGACAGGACGCTTCTCCGGTCCCAGGAGGATGGCCGCGCCGGCTCTTGGGGCTTAACTTTGTTCACGTCACACTCTGGGGTCCCGGAGCCCTTGGGGCCAGACTGACCATGCAGCTGGCGCCTGTCAGGGGTGATCTCCAAGACTGCTCACGAGGTCCCAGGAGGCCTGCTCTCCAGCAGGAATGGCCAG
>JAEOAE010003380.1:7500-12999 GCA_036365155.1 Meriones psammophilus | reverse complement strand
TGACACTCAGTCGACGACCTCTGAGTCGATGAGTGATCCAAGTCAATGTTGCTTTTGCATAAGCTGCTATGGTACCTAGATAGGAGGATGACAGCCCTTGCACTCCTGGAATTTTATTCCATTGCACGGGAATGGGTGTCACCTCCTTTTAATCTTCTCCCCTAGCCACTGCACCCAGAGGACTTGTCTCCATTGCACCTGGTGGGGTAAGGAAGTAATCTAAAGCTCTTGATCGCTACTCCCAAAGAAGGAGCTTCTTGATCGAGCTTAGGCCTCTTGTGCCACGCTTATAGGCTTTAAGGCAGTTTTCATTTATTAAAACAAAAGGGGATGTGGAGAGCTGAGACTCAGACGCCACTAGGTGGCGCTGAAATTTTGCCCTCCAAACTGTAAAAACAACTCTCCAGTACGCATGCTGGTTGAGCAAATTGCATAAGCACACTAAGCACGCTGGGACCGAGTCATCAGGCGGGTAAAGCGTGAGCAGTCAATCAGGGTATTGACAAGTCACTTAGGTGAGACCAGGGCTTATATAAACAGAGCCACTTCTGCGCCTGGCGATCTCCTCCCTCTCCTCCTCCCCCTCTCCCCGCCAGGAGCTTGCCCGCCCTGGCAGCGGCCCGCAGGATGCCAAGGTGTCCTTCAGCCAATGCGAGCGCCACCAGCGCCTGCGCGGGGGCCAGGCCAACTCTCCTCTCCTCCTTTCATTGATTGACTGTAATAAAGGCTTGTTGTGGAAGGACCCTTGTGCCTGCTTGCATTTCTGACGGCCAGATTTAAATCACGTGGCTTCCAACAGCCTGACAGACATGGCCCTGACCCTGACAGCCCTGGCCCTGGCCCTGACAGCCCTGGCCCTGGCCCTGACAGCCCTGGCCCTGATCCTGACAGCCCTGGCCCTGGCCCTGACATCCTGTCCCTGGCCCTGACAGCCCTGGCCCTGGCCCTGACAGCCCTGGCCCTGGCCCTGACAGCCCTGGCCCTGATCCTGACAGCCCTGGCCCTGACTCTGAGAGTCCAGCCTCTGGCAGCCCTGGCCGTGGCCCTGATAGCCCTGACGGCCCTGGCCCTGGCAGCCCTTGCGGCCCTCTCCTGACTCAGGCCCTGGCAGCCCAGGCCCTGGCCCTGGTCCTTGACCCTTGACCCTAATCTTTGACCCCTAACCCTAACCCCTAACTCTAACCAATAACCCCTAACCCTAACCCTAACCCTGACTGCCCTGACCCTGACACTGACAGCCCTGGCCCTGACCCTGACAGCCCAGGCCCTGGCCCTGACATCCCTGGCCCTGGCCCTGCAGCCCTGGTCCTGGTAATGGCAGCCCTGGCCCTGGCCCTGACGGCCCTAGTCCTGGCCCTGACCCTGACCCTGGCCCTGACCCTTGACCCTTACCCTTGACCTCCTAACCCTAATTCTAACCCCTAACCCTAACCCTACGCCTAGCCCCCTAGCCCTAGCCCGCTAGCCCAAACCCTTGCCCCTAGCCCCCCAGCCCCAGCCCCCCGCCCCAGCCCCAGCCTCCTACCCCTAGCCCCTAACCCCCCTAGCACTAGCCACCTAGTTGTAGCCCTAGTCCTAGCCCCCTAGCACTAGTCCCCTAGCGCCAGCCCTAGCCCCCTAGCCCTATCCCTATCCCCCTAGCCCTAGCCCTAGCCCCAGCCCTAGCCCCCTAGCCCCCTAGCCTCAGCCCTAGCCCTAGCCCGCTAGCCCTATCCCCCTAGACCCAGCCCTCCCCCCCTAGCCCTAGCCCTAGCCCCCTAGTCCCCTAGCCACCTAGCCCTAGCGCCCTAGCCATAGCCATAGCCCCATAGGCCTAGTCCTAGTCCTAGCCCCAGCCCTAGCTCCCAGCCCCCCAGCCCAGCCTTCTAGCCCCAACCCCCAGCTCCCTAGCTCAAGCCCCAGCCTCCTAACCCCTAACCCTAGCCCTAGCCCCCCTAACCCCTAGCTCCAGCCCCTAGCCTCCAGCCCCCAGCCCCAGGCCCAGACCTAGCCCTAGCCCTAGCCCTAACCCTAGCCCTGACCCTGACCCTGACGCTGACACTAACCCTAAACATAACCCTAACCCTAACACCCTAACCCTAACCCTAACACTAACCCCTAACCATAACCCTAACCCTAACCCTAACCCTAACCCTAACAACACGCTAACCCTAACCCTAAAACTAACCCTAACACCCTAACGCTGACTTTAACCCCTAACCCTAACCCTAACCCCTAACACTAACCCTAACCCCTAACGCTAACCCTGACTCCTGACTTTGACCCTGAACCCTAACCCTAACCATAACCCTAATTGTAACCACTTAACCCTAACTCTAACACCTAAACCCTAACCCTAACACTAACCCTAACACTAACCCTAACCCCTAACCCCTAACCCTAACCCTAACCCACTAAGCCTAACACTAACCCTAACACTAACCCTAACCCTAACCGCAAACCCCTAACCCTTACCCCCATCCCTAACCCTAACCCTAACCCTAACCCTAACCCCTCACACTCTAACACTAACACTAACCCTCTAACCCCTAACCCTAACCCTAATCCTAACCCTAACCCTAACATTAATTCAAATTTATAATTGGTAAGGAGTTTCATAAAAGTTTTCATGTTACAGCTGAGTCATTGCGTCATCGATTTGACAGAACTAGAAAAGACCCTAGAGATATTGTTACCCAATGTCAAAATTGTTGTCAGTTCTTACCAATGCCTCATGTTGGGATTGATCCCAGAGGAATCCGTCCACTAAAAGTGTGGCAGATGGATGTTACTCACATTTCATTTTTTGGTTAACTTCAATATTTGCATGTTTCTGTTGATACTTGCTCTGGAGTTGTGTTTGCTTCTCCCCTGACTGGAGAAAAGGCAGCCCATGTTATTCAACATTGCATAGAGGCATGGAGTGCCTGGGGAAAGCCCAAAATTCTAAAAACTGACAATGGGCCGCCTATACTTCTCAAAAATTTGGACAGTTTTGTTATCCAATAAAAGTGACCCATCTAACGGGTCTCCCATCTAACCCTCAAAGTCAGGGTATTATTAAACATGCTCACCGCACCCTAAAATCCTACTTAATAAAACAAAAGGGAGAGTCCAGGAGACTTTCCTTGGCACCGTTTCCTTGGCACTCTTCACACTCAATTTTTTGTATTTGGACAGTCAAGGCCATTCGGCGGCTGATCGCCACTGCTTAGGGCCTAATAGGCCCAAGGAAATGATCAAATGGAAGAATGTCTTAACTGGTCAATGGAAAGGCCTGGATCCTATATTAATAAGATCCAGGGGAGCTGTCTGTGTTTTCCCCCAGGAAGAAAACAATCCATTCTGGGCACCGAGCGCCACGCCAAAAGCTCATGACAGCTGAAGATGATCTTTCAACAGATACACCTGCTACCACTTGAAGAGTCAAGGGCAGGAGGATGACCACTAATTCTACTCGAGTGGATTCATTGCCCACAGATGTCTTATTACCCTGGGTTTCTTCTGCCTTTTCTTACTTTAAGATTGGGTGGGGGTTGGAATGTTTGGTGCAGCACTATGTTGGGGCTTAGTGTTTTTACTCTGGTTGTTCTGCAAAATCAATACCCAACATAAGCGTGACTGGGTCGCGATCATGGAAACGCTTGTGGCCTTGAAACAAGGATCATCTCCCAAAATTTTTTATCCATGTTAAAAAATTAAAACAGACTGTGACACTCAGTCGATGCACTCAGCTAAGCAGGCTGGGCCCGAGTCATCAGGCGGGTAAAGAGTGAGCAGCCAATCAGGGTATTGACATGTCACTTAGGTGCTACCAGGGCTTATATAAACAGCGCCACTTCTGGGCCCTGGCCCTCTCCTCCCTCTCCTCCTCCCCCTCTCCCTGCCCGGGGCTTGCCCGCCCTGGCTGCGGCCCACGGGACGCCGCGATGTCCGTAGGCCAATGCGAGCGCTGCCTGCGCCTGCAAGGTGGCCGGGCCCGCTCTCCTCTCCTCCTTTCATCGATTGACTGTAATTAAGGCTTGTTGCGGAAGGACCCTTGTGCCTGTGTGCGTTTCTGCCGGCGAGACAATCACGCGGATTCCAACACCCTGAGAGACCTGGCCCTGACCCTGAGACCTGGCCCTGGCCCTGACAGCCCTGGCCCTGGCCCTGACAGCCCTGGGCTTGGCCGTGACAGCCCTGGCCCTGGCCGTGACAGCCATGGCCCTGATCATGACAGCCCTGGCCCTGACTCTGACAGCCCTGGCCCTGGCAGCCCTGGCCGTGGCCCTGATAGCCCTGACGTCCCTGACCCTGGAAGCCCTTGCGTCCCGATCCTGGCCCTGGCCATGGCCCTGGCAGCACTGGCCCTGGGCCTTGACCCTTGACCCTAACCTTTGACCCCTTAACCCTAACACCTACCCATAACCCCTAACCCCAACCCTAACCCTGACAGTCCTGACCCTGACCCTGACCCTGACAGCACTGACCCTGACCCTGACCCTGACAGCCCTGGCCCTGACCCTGACAGCCCTGGCCCTGGCCCTGACAGCCCTGACCCTGGCCTTGGCAGCCATGGTCCTGGCCCTGGCAGCCCTGGCAGTAGCCCTGGCGGCCCTGGTCCTGGCCCTGACCCTGACCCTGGCCCTGACTCTTGACCCTAACACTTGACCCCCTAACCCTTACCCTAGCCCTAGCCCCCTACCCCTAGCCCGCTAGCCCAACCCCCTTGCCCTAGCCCCCTAGCCCTAACCCTAGACCCCTAGCCCTAGCCTCCTAGCCCCTAGCCCCCCTAGCCCTAGCCCCCTAGTCCTAGCCCAAGTCCTAGTCCCCTAGCACTAGCCCCTGCCCCAGCCCCAGCCCCCAGCCCCAGCCAGAGCCCTAGCCCCAACCCTAGCCCCTTAGCCCCCTAGTCTCAGCCCTAGCCCTAACACTAGCCCCCTATCCCTAGCCCTAGCCCCAGCACTCCTAGCCCCATAGCCCTAGTCCCCAGCCATAGCCCCTAGCAGACTAGCCCCCTAGTACTAGTCCTAGACCCAGCCTAACCCTAACTCCTAACCCTAACCCCTAACCCTTAACACTAACCCTAACCCTGACAGCCCTGATCCTGACCCTGACAGCACTGACCCTGACCCTGACAGCCTTGGCCCTGACTCTGACAACCCTGGCCCTGGCAGCCCTGGTCCAGGTCCTGGCAGCCCTGGCCCTGACTCTGACAGCCCTGGCCCTGGCAGCCCTGGCCGTGGCCCTGATAGCCCTGATGGCCCTGGCCTTTGCAGTCCTGGCCCTGGCCCTAGCCCTTGACCCCTAACCCTAACCCCTAACACTAACCGCTAACCCCTAACCCTAACACTAACCCTGACAGCCCTGGCCCTGACGTGACAGAACTGACCCTGAACCTGACAGCCCTGGTCCTGACCCTGACAGGCCTGGCCCTGGCCCTGACAGCCCTGGCCCTGGCCCTGGCCCTGGCAGCCCTGGCCCTGGCCCAGACCCTGACCCTGGCCCTGACCCTTGACCCTAACACTTCACCACCTA
>JAEOAE010003380.1:0-2500 GCA_036365155.1 Meriones psammophilus | reverse complement strand
CCTAACCCTAACCCTAACCCTAACCCTAACCCTAACCCTAACCCTAACCCTAACCCTCTAATCCTAACCCTAACCCTAACCCTAACCCTAAATCTAACCCCTAACCCCTAACCCTAACCCTGACAGGCCTGACCCTGGCTCTGACAGCACTGAAACTGACCCTGACAGCCCTGGCCCTGACCCTGACAGCCCTGGCCCTGGCCCTGGCAGCACTGGCCCTGGCCCTGGCAGCTCTGGTCCTGGCCTTGACACCGGCCCTGGCCCTGACCCTTGATCCTAACCCTTGACCGCCTAACCCTAACCCTAACCCCTTACCCTAACCCTAGCCCTAGCTCGATAGCTTTAGCCCCCTTGCCCTAGCCCCCTAGCCCTAGCCCTAGCCCCCTAGCCCTAGCCTCCTAGCCCCCTAGTCTTCTAGCCCCAATAGCCCTAGCCCCCTAGTCCTAGCCCCCTAGCACTAAGCCCATAGCCCAAGCCCTAGCCCCTGGCCCCTGGCCCAAGCCTAGGCCCCTAGCCCTAGCCCTAACCCTAGCCCCAGCCCTAACCCCCTAGCCCCCTAGCCTCAGCCCTAGCCCTAGCCCCGTAGCCCCATACCCCTAGCCCCAGCCCTAGCCCCCTAGCCCTAGCCCTAGCCCCCTAGTCCCATATCCCCCTAGCCCTATCCCCCTAGGCCTAGCCCTAGCCCCCTAGCCCTAGTCCTAGTCCTAGCCCCATCCCTAGCCCCCTAGCCCCTAGCCCTAGCCCTAGCCCCAGCCCCTAGCCCCCTAGCTCCAGCCCTAACCTCCAGCCCCAGCCCCAGCCCCAGCCCTAGCCCTAGCCCTAGCCCTAACCCTAAACCTGACCCTGACCATGACGCTAACCCTAACCCAACCCCCCTAACCCTAACCCTAACCCTAACCCCTAACCCTAACCCTAACCCTAACCCCCTAACCCTAACCCTAACCCCTAACCCTAACCCCTAACCCTAACCCCTAACCCTAACCCTAACCCTAAACCTTTAAATTTAAACTTAACCCTAACACAAACCCAAACCTCCTAACCCTAACCCTAACCCTAACCCCTAACCTTAACCCTAACCCCCCTAACCCTAACCCTGACCCTGACCCCGATCGTGACCCTGACCCTGACTCCTAACCCTAACCCTAACCCTAACCCTAACCCTAACCTCTAACCCTAACCCTAACCCTAACCCCTAACCCTAACCCTAACCCTAACCCCTGACCCTAACCCTAACCCCCTAACCCTAAACCTAACCCTAACCCTTAACCCTAACCCTAACCCACTAACCCTACCCTTAACCCTAAACCTGACTTTAACCCCTAACCCTAACCCTAACCCTAACCTCTAACCCTAAACCTTACTTTAAACCCTTACTCCTAACCCTAACCCCCTAACACTAACCTTAAGCCTAACCCCCTAACCCTAACCCTAACCCTAAACCTGACTTTAACCCCTAACACTAACCCTAACCCTAACCCCTAACCCTAACCCTAACCCTAAACCTGACTTTAACCCCTAACCCTAACCCTAACACTAACCCCTAACCCTAACCATAACCCTAACTAACCTAACTCCCTAACCCTAACCCCTAAACCTAACCCTAACCGCCTAACCCTAACACTAACCCTGACTTTAACCCCTAACCCTAACAATAACCCTAAAACCTAACCCTAACCCTTACCCCCCTAACCCTGAACCTGACCCTGACACTGACCCTCACCCTGACCCTGACCACTAACCCATAACCCTAACCCTAACCCCTAACCCTAACACCTAACCATAACCCTAACTCCTAACCCTAACCCTGACTCCTGAACCTGAACCTGACCCTGACCTCTCACCCTAACACTAATCCTAACACTAACCCCTAACCCTAACCCTAACCCTAACCCCCTAACCCTAACCATAACCCTAACCCTAACCCTAACCCTAACTTTAACCCTGACTTAACCCCAACCCTAACCCCTAACCCTAAAACCAAACCCTAACCCTAAATTTTAATTTTTTAACCCTGACACTGACTTTGACCCTGACTTTGACACCTAACCCTAACCCTAACCCTAACCCCTAATTTTAACCCTTAATTTAACCCTAATTTTAACCCCAACCCAAACCATAAACCCATCCCTAAACCTAACCCCAACCCTAACCCTAACCCTAACCCTAACCCTAACCCCTAACCATAGCCAAAGTTTTAAACCCTAACCCCAACCCTACCGCCTAACCCTAACCCTAACCCTAACCTCTAACACTAACCCTAACCCTCTAACCCTAACCCTAACCCTAACCCCCTAACGCCTAACCCCTAACCCTAACCCTGACAGCCATGACCCTGACTCTGACAGCACTGAAACTGACCCTGACAGCCCTGGCCCTGGTCCTGAGAGCCCTGGCCCTGGACCTGGCAGCCCTGGCCCTGGCCCTGGCGGCTCTGGTCCTGGCCTTGACCCCAGCCCTGGCCCTGACCCTTGATCCTAACCCTGACACCTTAACCCTAACC
>JAEOAE010002033.1:0-12966 GCA_036365155.1 Meriones psammophilus | reverse complement strand
AAAAAAAAACATATGATAATCTCCTTAGATGCTGAAAATGAATTTGACAAAATCTGGCATCCATTCATGTTTAAAGTATTGGAGATATCAGGATACAAGGCACATACCTAAATATAGTAAAAGCAATATACAGCAAACCTATAGCCAACATCAAACTAAATGGAGAGAAACTTAAATCAATCCCACCGAAATCAGAAACAAGACAAGGCTGCCCAGTATACCTGAGTGACCTCAAAAATTCTACCAGGGAACTCCTAAAGCTGACAAACACTTTTAGCAAAGTGGCTGTATACAAAATCAACTAAAAAAATAAGTAGCCCTCCTGTATACAAAAGACAAAAGGACTGAGAAAGAAATTAGGTAAACAACACCCTTCACAATAGTTGCAAAGGACATAAAGTACCTTGGTGGGACTCAAAACAAGGAAGGCACAAACTTGTATAAAAAATTCAAGTCTCTAAAGAAAGAATTACAAAAAGATATCAGAAGATAGAAAGTACTCACGTGTTCATGGCTTGGAAGGATTAACATAGTAAAAATGGTCCTCTTACTAAAAGCAATCTACAGATTTAATGCAATTCCTCTCACATTACCAATACAATTCTTTACAAACCTTGAAAGAAAAAATGCTCAACTTCATATGGAATAACAAGAAACCCAGAATTGCTAAAGCAATCCTACATAATAAAAGATCTTCTGGAGGTATCTCCATCACTTTTATTATGCTTTACTATAGATCAACAGTAATAAAAACCGCATGGTACTGGTATAGAAACCAATTGGTGGATCAACAGAATCAGATAGAAGTCCCAGAAATATACCACACACTAAGGACTACTGATTTTTGACAAAGATGCCAAAACCATACAGTGGAAAAAGATAGCATCTTCAACAAATGGTGCTGGTCTAACTGGATGTCTACATGTAGGAAAATGCAAATAGATCCATATTATCACTCTTGCACAAAACTAAAGTTCAGGTGGATCAAAGACCTCAGTATAAAACCAGACATACTAACCCTGTTAGAAGAAAAGTGGGGAAGAGCGTTGAACTCATTGGAACAGGAGACAACTTCCTGAACAGAACTTCAACAGTACAGGCTCTAAGAGCAACAATCAATAAATGGGACCTCATGAAACTGAAAACTTCATAAGTCAAAGGAAACTGTTGTCAAAACAAAATGACTGCCTGCAGATTGGGAAAGGATCTTCACCAACCCTATATCTGTCAGAGGATAATATCCAGTATTTATAAAGATTTCAAGAAGTTAAACACCAACAAGTCAAAGTAACCCAAATTAAAAATGGGGTACAGAGCTAAACAGAGAAGTCTCAATAGAGAATATAGAATGGCAGAGAAACACTTAAAGAAATGTTCAACATTCGTAGTCATCAGGGAAATGCAAATCAAAACCACCCTGAGATTTCACCTTACACCCATCAAAATGACTGAGACAAATAACTCAAGTGACAACTCATGCTGGATAGGATTTGGAGAAAGGGAAACCTCCTTCATTGATGGTGGGAATGTAAACTTATACAACCACTTTACAAATCAACCTGACACTTTCTCAGACAATTAGGAATAGCGCCTCCTCAAGATCCAGCTATACCACTCCTAAGCATATATCCAAAAGGCGCTCAAGTATACAACAAGGACATCTACTCAACTATGTTTGTAATAGCTTTATTTGTAAGAGCCAGAAGCTGGAAACAGCACAGATGGCCCTCAGTTGAGAATGGATACAGAAATTGTGGTATATTTATATTATGGAATATTACTCAGCAATGAAAATCAAGGAAAACATGAAATTTGCGGTAAATGGTGGGAAATGGAAAGATCATCCTGAGTGAGGTATCCCAGAAGCAGAAAGACTCACAGGTATATACTCACTCATAAGTGGATATAGGATATAAAATATAGGATAAAAATACTAGAATCTGTACACCTAAGAAGTTAATCAGGAAGGAGTATGCTGGCTAAGATGCTCAAATCCCATGCAGAAAGGCAAAGAGAATGGACATCAGATGAGGGAGAATACAGGGACAGGACAGGAGCCTACCACAGAGGGCCTTTGAAAGGCTCTACCCTGCAGGGTGTCAAGGCAGTCGCTCATAGCCAAACTTTGGGCAGAGTGCAGGGAATCTTATGGAAGAACTGGGAGATAGTAAACCTGGAGAGGACAGGGCTCCACAAGGACAGTAACAGTTCCAAAATTCTGGGCACAGGGGTCTTTTTGAAACTGATATGCCAGCCAAGGACCACTCATGGAGATCGCCTGAAACCCCTACACAAAAGGTAGCCTATGGAAGTTCAGTATCTATGTGGGCTTCATAGTAATGGGCACAGGGACTGTCTCTGACAGGAGCTCATTGGCCTGCTCTTTGATCACCTCACATTGAGGGGGAATCAGCCTTGCCAGGCCACAGAAGAAGACAATGCAGCCACTCCTAATGAGATCTGATGGACTAGGATCAGAGTGAAGGGAGGAGGATCTCCTTATCAATGAACTGGGAAAGGAACAGGGGTGGGAAAGATGGAGGGAGAGTTTGGGAGGGGAGGAAGGAAGGAGGTACAGGAGGGATACAAAGTGAATAAACTGTTATTAATAAAAATTTTTCATCAATTACACTTTATTCATTCTGCATCCCCATAAAAACCTCCCTCCTCCCCTCCCAATCCCACCCACCCTCCTCCCTTTGCTTGCATGCCACTCCCAAGTCCACTGATAGGGAGGTTCTCCTCTCCTTTCTGATCTTAGTCTATCAGTTCACATCAAAAGTGGCTGCATTGTCCTCTACTAAAACCTGGTAAAAGCTGCATCTGTATTCTGAGGAGGTGATCAAAGAGCAGGCCAATCAGATTATGTCAGAGGCAGTCCTCTTCACATTACTATGTAACCCAAATGGACTCTGAACTGCTGGGGGCTACATCTGTTCAGGGTTCGGGTTATCTCTATGAATAGTCCTTGGTTGGGGTATGAGTCTCTGGGAAGTTCCTGTGTTCAAATTTTCTTGTTCTGTTGCTCTCCTTGTGGAGACCCTGTCCTCTCCAGCTCTTACTATTTCCCAGTTCTTACCTAAAATTCCATTCACTCCAGCCCAACAGTTGCCCATCAGGCTCAGCATCTGCTTTGATAGTCTGAAGGGCAGAGGCTTTCAGAGGCCCTCTGTGATGGGTTCCTAGGTTGTTTCCTGTTTTCTTCTTCTTCTGATGTCCATCCTCTTTGCCTTTCGGATGGGGATTGGACATTTTAGTTAGGGTCCTCTCTCTTGTTTAGTTTCTTTAGATGCACAGGTTTTAGTGGGTTTGTCCTATGTTGTATGTCTATATGAGTGAGTATATACCATGTGTGTCTTTTTGCTTCTGGGACAACTCACTCAGGATGATTAGCAGGCCATCTGGTGTTGGTCTCCTTGGTTTGCCTGTGGTATATATGCAAGATTAGAGTCTCACAACAGTGTGATGCAGCCATGATCATTCAGGCATTTACAGCCATTGAAGCAGGACATTCTCCCCAAGCATGGTTGGCTACCATAAAAAGCTAAAATGTTACGCTCAGGATGCGAGGCTAAGCACTGCACTCAGGGTTGGCCGCTTTACCCAGAGAAGAGCATGTCTGATTGCATGCGGTTGATGCCCCAGGTCCCGCCTCTGAGAAAAAGGTATCGGACGGGTCTGATGCTCTTTGGGTGGATGACACCTAAATGAACATCGGTACAAAGTCCCAATTTATTTCTAATATCAGAGATCAGACCTCTACTCTTGCCTGATGCGTCTAAAACAAAAAAAGGGGAACTGTAGAGAGCTGCGGAATGCTATGCCTTAAAAATGGAGCTGGTTTCCGCCTTCCACCTTCCGATGGTGAGTGCTCTCTGTCACGAACAATTCCACATTTGGCTAAGGCTGAGGATCTGGCTTGCTTCCATGTATGTGGACCTATCTGCATTGCCCACATGGCATGCTGGGGTTGGCTACCCAGAGGCTATTTAAAGTGGGCTGGCTTTCCCCAGGGTCAGATGATTGTTCAAGGTTCCTGAATAAACTGCATTGAAAAAAAAAATTTAAAGAACACAATAAAATGTTGAAAGATTTTTAAAAACTATGCTGTTTCACAGACTTTCAAACTTTGAAAATATTGCCTCATATCAGTTATTGCTCCTAAATATAAATAAATAAATAAATAAATAAATAAATAAATAAATAAGAGGAAGGATACTTCATATTCATCAAAGAAAAATTCCACCAAGACGGCATCTGTATTCTGAGCAACAATGCCCCAAATACAAGGACACCCACATTTGTAAAAGAAACATTAATAAAACTTAAAGAACACATCAATCACCGTACATTAATAGTGGGAGAGGTCAACATGTCACTATCATCAAGGGACAGAGCAATGGAAAAGGACTTAACCTGAGAGATAATGACACAAATGGATGTCATGAATCAAATGAACCCAACATATCTAGAGAATTTTTTAACCCAAACAGAAAAGAATCTATCTTCTTTCAGTACCTCATGGACCCTTCTCCAAAACTGAACATACAGTAGGTCACAAACCAGGCCTCAAAAGATACAACATGATTGAAATATCTTGTATCCTATCAGACTATGATGGACTAAAGATGGACCACAACAATAACAGAAATAATAAAAAGCCTACACACACATGGGAACTGAACAACTCCCTACTCAATGAAGAAATAAAGGGAAGAAATAAAGAAAGAACTTCCTACAGTTTAATGAAAATGAACGCACATCATACCCAAACTCATGGGATGGAATGAAAGCAGTCCTAAGAAGACTTTTAATAGCACTAAAGGCCTTCATAAGCTATTAGAGACATCCCATACAAGCAACTTAATGGCACACCTGAAAGCCCTAGAAAAAAAGAAGCAAACACACCCACACACCCAACAGGAATAGACCACTAGGAGTAACCAAAGTCAGGGCTGAAATTAATAAATGAGAAACAAAGAATAATTCAAGAATCAACGAAACCAAGAGCTAGTTCTTTGAGAAAATCAAATATATAGACAATCTCTTAGCCAAACAAGTAAATGGCAGACAGACACTATCCAAATCAACAAAGTCTGAAAGGAAGAGAGAGAGATAACAGACACTGAGAAAATCCAAAGAACTATTAGCTATTATGTCAAAAGCCTATATGCCACAAAATTTGAAAAATCTAAATGAAATATACAATTCTTTTTGTTAGATTCCACTTACAAAGTTGAATCAAAATCAGGTAAAGATATTAAATAGTCTTATACTGCCTAAAAAAATAGAAGCAGCCATCAAAATCCTTCCAACCAAAAAAAAAAAAGTCTTGAGATGATTTCAGAGCAGAATTCTACAAGACCTTCAATGAAGAGTGAAAACTGATATTCTTCAAATTATTCCACAAAATAGAAATGGACGCAACATGACCAAACTCCTTTTGTAAGACAACAAAAATACTCAAAGACCCCAAAATAAAAACAGAACTTCAGACTAATCTCTTTTACGAACAATGATGCAAAAATACTCAATAAAATAATCGCCAACCAAATCCAAGAACATACCACAAATGTCATCCAACATGACCAAGTAGGCTTCATCCCAGGCATGCAGGAATGGTTCAATATATGGAATCTTAATCCATCATATAAACAAATTAAAAAAAAAGCACAGGATCATTTCCTTATAAGCCAAAAAAGCATTTGATAATATCCAATAGTTATTCTTGTTTAAAGTCTTGGAGAGGTTGGGGACAAAGGCACAGATCTAAAAATAGTAAAGACAATGTACAGCAATCCTATAGCTAACATCAAACTAAATGGAAAGAAAGTTAAATCAATTCCACTGAACTTGGGGTCAAGACAAGGCCACACACTCTCTCCAAATTTATTCAATACAGTACTCAAAGTCCTATCTAGGGCAATAATAAAACTAAAGGAGATCAAGGGGATACAAATTGATAAGGAAGAAGTCAAAGTATTGCTATTCACATATATGACAGTATATAAAAGTGACCCCAAATATTCTACTGTAGGGAACTCCTACAGTTGAAAAACACTTTATCAAAGTGGTTGGATATAAAGTTAACTAAAAAAAAATCAGTAGCACTCCTGTATGCAAAAGACAAATGGACTGAGAAAGAATTAGGAGAACAACACCCTTCACAATAGGCAGGAAAAAAAAAACATAATGTACCTTGGAGTTGTCCTCAACAAGTAAGTGAAAAACCTGCATGAAAAAAAAAAAAAAACTTTTAGCCTCTGAAGAAAGAAATTGAAAAAGAGACCAGAAGATAGAAATATCTCTCATGCTGATGGGTCAGAAGGATCAACATAGTAAAAATTGCTATCATACCAAAAACAATCTATAGATTAAATGATATTCCCATCAAAATATCAACACAATTCCTTAAGGAATTTGAAAAAAAAAATCTCAGATTCATATGGAAAAATAAAAAGCCAGAATAGCTAAAATAGTCCTGTACTATAGCAGATCTTCAGGAGGTATCACCATCCCTGATCTCAAGCTCTACTATAAATCAATAGTAATAAAAAACAGCACGGTACTGAAACAAAAACAGAATGGTGGATGAATGGAATTGAAATGAAGACCCATAAATAAACCCACACACCTATGGACACTTGATTTTTGACAAAGAAGCCAAAACCATGCAATGGAAAAAGGACAGCATCTTCAACAAATGGTGCTGGTCTAACTGGAAGTCTACATGTAGACTTGCATCAAACTAAAGTCCAAGTTGTTCAAAGAACTCAACATAAAACCAGATACACTAAATCTGTTAGAAGAAAAAGTGGGAAAGAGTCTTGATCTCATTGGCATAGATGATAAATTCCTCAACAGAACACCAAGAACACTGGTTCTAAGATCAAGAATTAATGAATAGGATCTCATGAAACAAAAAGCTTCTATGAAGCAAAGAACTCTGTCAATAGAATAAAATGGCCACCTACAGCCTGGCAAAAAATCTTCACCAACCTCACATACAACTGAAAGAGCTAAAAAACAATATATATAAATTGCTGAAGAAATTAAATTCCAATAATCCAAATAATCCAATTTAAAACTGGGGTACAGAACTATACAGAGATTTCTCCACAGAGGAATATCAAATGGTGGATATTAAATGCTCAATATTTGTAGTTATCATGGAAATGAAAATGACATTCCATCTTAAACCCATCATGGCTAAGGTCAAAACCTGAATTTAATAGCAAGCTAGTGAGAATGTGGAGAAAGAGGAACACTCCTCCATTGATGGTGGGTGTGCAAACTTATATAACCACTTTAGAAATCAATCTGATGCTTTCTCAGACAATTGGAAGTAGTGTTACTTCAAGACCCTGCTATACCATTACTAGGCATATATCAAAGAGATGCTCTACCATTCAACAAGATATTTGCTTAACTGTGTTCATAGCACCTATATGCATAATAGCCAGAATAGGGAAAAAAAAAACTACATGTCTCTCAAACGAACCATTGTTTTACAGAAATTGTGGTATATTTACACAATGGAATGCTACTCAGGTATTTAAAAAAAAAAGGAAAGGAAACCATGAAATTTTCAGGCAAGTGGACGGAACTAGAAATGATCATCCTAAGTGAGTTATTCCAAAACCAGAAAGACATGCATGGTAAGTGGATAATAGCCATAATACAGGATAAACATACTACAATCCACAGGCCTAAAGGAGCTAAATAAAAAGAGGACCCTATGGAGGATGGTCAATTCTTAATCATTGGGCAAATAGAATTGACATCAGAAGTGACTGCAGAGGGGGAACAGGATGGGAACCTAACATATATGTCCTCTGAAAGGCTCTACCCAGCAGGGGATCGAAGAAGATGCTAAGACTCACAGCCGAACTTTGGGTAGAGCACAGGCAGGACCTCCATAACAAGACCAACAAGGACAACACATCTGGGGCCATTGGGACTTGCAGAGATTGATGGACCCACCAAGGACCATTCATGAAGAGGAACCAGACCTCTGCTCAGATGTAGCTGATAGGCAGCTCAGTCTCCATGTGGGATCCATAGTAAGGGGAGAACGTGCTGGCTCTGACATGGACTCTGTTGTCTGCTATTTGATAATTTCCCCTTGGTGGAGGGTGCATTGCTACGCCACAGAGGAAGAGGATGCAGGAAGTCCTAGTGAGACTTGATAGGCTGGGTTCAGATGGTAGGAGAGGAGGGTTCCCTGTATCTGAGATATAGAAAGTGGGGTAAGGAGGAAAGAAGACTGGATGGTGAGACAAGGAAGAGTCAAGGGAGAAGATTACAATTGGAATGTTAAGTGGAGAAATTATTTTTTAATTTAATTAATTTATTTATTACAATGTGTTCACTTTGTATCCTTGCCTTAGCCCCCTCCATCATCCCCTCCCAGTCCAACCTACCCTCCTTCTTCTGCCCCTATGCCCTTTCTCTAGTCTCCCAATTGGGGAGGAATTCCTCCCCTTCTAGCTTATCAGGTCTCATCAAGGTTGGCTGCATCATCTTCCTCTGTGGCCTTGTAAGGCTGCACCACCCAGGAGGAGGTGATCAAAGACTCGAGTTCATGTCAGAGAATAAATTAAAAAAAAACAAATTTAAAGTAAAAATAAATTAAATGTGAATAAAACAAACAAATAAAATAAAAAAAACAAATACAACAGGTAAGAAGAGTGTCACAAACCCACAATTCAATGACTCAGAAAACTCAGATAGTGTTAGTGTCATGAATAAATGCCATCCTAAGAAATTAAATATACTCCCTGCCAAATTTCAAATGCAAGATGTTGATGTAGATCAACACAATAACCTATGCTTACATATACAAAACAAAACAAAATAAATACCTAAGACCGTATATTCCATGCTCAGCAGCCAATGATGGTGATGTTGATGCCAGGCATGTTGGCCTAGATTTAAGACCAACACTTGACTGGAGTTAGAGCTGTAAGTTCCAAACCAGCCTGTCTACATACAAACTTTAATGAAACATCCAGGAACTCTGGGACATTATGACAACACACAACATGCTGATAATCAGATTAGAAGAAGAAGGATGAGATCAAAGGTCCAGAAGACATTTTCAACAAAATCATACAAGAAAAATTTCTTAACCTAAAGAGGAAGATGTCTATCAAGGCACAAGAAGCATACAAAATACCAAAGACACTGGACCAGAAAAGAAAGTCCTCTTAACAGAGAATAATCAAAACTCTAAATATACAGAACGAAGAAAGAATATGAAAAGCTGCAACTGAAAACAAACAAAAAACCAAACTAACCAACCAATCCGACAAACCAAAAGAAACAAAAACCAACCAAAAAACAAAAAAGGCAGATCTATTGGAATTAATCCTGTATTCTCAGTAAAAATGCTTGAAGTTGAATGGCTTAGACAGAGTGCTTCTGAATCTAAAGAACTGCAGACGCCAATACAAATTACTAACTATGCCTAGAAACTTTCAATCACCAAATGGGGAAAATAAGATGTTCCATAAAAAGGTCAATTTTAAATAATATGTATCTATAAATACAGCCCCACTCACGGTGCTAAAACCACCACCACCTCAAAAATAACAATCACTGTTCAATGATCTATCTTAATACCATTGACCCAAATTCACCAATAAAAAGACACAGGCTCACAAAACGGATGATAAAACAGAATCCACCCTTCTTCTAAATACATCAAACACAGATTCACATCAAGATAGACATTATCTCAAGGTAAAGGGTTGGAAAAGATATTCCAAATAAATGGACTAGAGTATCAAGCTCATATAACAATTGTAATATCTAACAAAACAGACTTCAAAAAATAATAATCCAAAATCGGAAAAGGATTGACATATTAAAAAAAAAAAAAAACATCCAGCAATATAACATTTCAATACTTAACATTTATGCTCCAAACATAAGAGAACCAAAGTTATAAAAGAAACCCTTCTGCAGATTGCATCACATCCTGGCCCTCATAAATTGATAGGGGAAGACTTCAATATATCACTCTCACCAATGGACAGGTCCTCCTGACCAAACTGAACAGAGAAATGCTCCAGATAACTAACATCAAAACACTACCCAAATGATGTTTACAAAACATCCACCTAAGCACAAAAGATTGTTCCCTCTTCTCAGCAACTCATATATTATTCTCCGAAATTGATTATATACTTGAACAGTGGAAGTCTCAAAAGATACGAGAAACTTGCAATAACCTGTATCCTATCAGACCACTAAGGTTTAAAGCAGCACATCACCAATAACAAAATCAATAGAAAGCTTACAAACTCATAAAAATCGAACAACACTCTATTGAATAAAAAATGGATCAAAACTGAAATAAAGAAAGAAATTAAAGACTTTCTAGAAGTCAATGAAATGAATACACAACATATCAAAACTCATAGTACACAACGGAATTGTTGACCAGAAGACAGTTCATAGCACTAAGTACATTCAGAAAAAAATAATCAGAAATATCTCTTAGTAGCAACTTAACAGCACTCCTAAATACTCTAGAACAAAAAGAAGTAAACATAACTAAAAGGAGTAGACAGTGAGAAACTACTGAACTGTGTCTTCACTGGTAAAACCGAATGTTTCCACAGGAAAAGAAAGGTGGATCCTATCAAAATTGATCATGATTAGATTTGAATAGTAGAGATCTCCTGAATAAGCAGAGGTAACTGTTCGTCAGACAGTGTGGTCATTCAGTCCAAACTAACTTAATAAAGACTAAAGTTTTCTTCTTAAATAAAAAAAGGATACTTTTGTTGTTTCATATTAAAAACAGTTAAGAGGTTTAAAATGTTTGAAGTAAATTCAAAGGTATAAACTTGTTTGAGATGGAATAACTTGGAGTGAATAATAAATTTGAGCATCCTGGTGATAGACCATGCATTTAATCCCAGCAGAGACAAGCAGTTCTCTATTAATTAGTTGTTTTCTAAATTCAGGAGTTACAATGACAGGGTGTTGGTGGTTCATAGCCCTAATCCCAGCATTTGGGAGCCACATGCCTTTTACATACCACCTGAGGGGCAGAAGCAGGTACATAGGATTTACAGTGGATTTATTTAAAAGCTGCTTGTAAAAGGCAGGCTGAAAATCAAAATGAATGCCCTTTATTATCTAGAAATAAATACACTTTAAAGTATATTTGTAAACTTTCAAAGATTTTTTTAACTTTAATTGAGATATTATACTTTTTCTATTTCCAAAAAACCATTTTGTCATATAAAAGATATAACATCCCTAAAAAGGCACAACCCTCACCCCAGAATTAGGGATGGGGCAGGGTTTTGATTTAATCTTTTCAGGAGAATAAAATCATCCAACTAAAGAATATGGAGACCATTGGACACATGAAATTTCTGAAGAAAATGACAGATCACCAAAAGAAAATGTCAAAAGAGAAGGAGTAAACTGGCCAACTGGTATCACTCACCTTCATGTTATCTCTTCTGCCTTCTACAGACATAAGTGCAAATTATCTTTATGTGCTTGCTAAAGAACAATCCAAAATCTCTATCTCATATCAGAAAAGCCACCTGGTAAGAAACAGAGGGAAAACAGAAAAATACAGGATGAGTCTATTGTCATGAATTTCATAATCTTCTGGCATGATGTGACTTCTGTTCTTACCACAAACTTCAATAATCAAGAATTTGTACAGTGTTTGTGAAAGAATGAGGGTGGGAGAAAAAGCCAAAAACATAATCCTAAAATATAGTCAAGTTTACATGAAAAGATGTAAGGAAACTCTAACATGAAAAATGTCCACTGGACCAGAGATACCTTTGATTTTCTAATTAATACAAATTAAATAAACAAAGATTTCCCAACTGTTATAAGACAAACACAAAGTAACACCTAAACTGTTATATTTCTGACCTTCCAGCTACTACTAACCTCCTTTACAGAGAGTCCTTTTGCTCTGGAAGTCACTTGGAAAATGGAGGTGATCATAAAGATGGGTTATGGCTTGCAGTCCCTCATGTCCCCTTGTGGGTTCAGGCAGAGCCCAGTCCTTTTGGACACTCACACACAAAAAAATGTTGGAGAATAATTTATTATCTGTTTCCAGCTGCATGAATTATGTCACAAGAAGTGGAATCTGACATATCCACTTATTTAAAACCAGGCACCCCTGACAAAATTCTGCATCTCAGAAATTCCTTTTGTACCCTGGAATTGAATTTCCATAAACCATGCCATTGTGACTGGTGGAAGTTGAAAGGTTAAAAAAAACATAATCAAGTATTGCTGAAAGATGACCACCACCACCTATTTTCTTCCAGTTTCAAAACGACTCGTAAAATTTGTTACAAAAAGGTGTATGAGGAATACAGCATTCATCATTTCTAGAAATGAGACCTTCAGTTTTCCAATCTGTCCACTGCAAAACCAATGCCTGATATTATAAGCACAACAAATTTCTACTGCCCAGGCCACAAACTCCTCACTTCTTTGGACAATCAATTCTCAGGAAGGGTCAGAGGCCAAGGGTCTCTAACATGATCACCACATGGAGACAAACAGAACCACAGCCTGAACCACAGTCTGAACTACAGTCCATCTCATTCAAAGCATATCAGGCTATGATACCTCAGCAGTCTGCTCTTCATGGCCTGGGGACAATGGCCCCACACTCAGCATGACATAGCCTCTGGTCTCACTCACAGCTCTTTACAGCTACATGAGAAGAAAATCCCAAAATAAACCCACAAACTACCTCCCACTATTGCTCCTGACTGCTGGGCCTACCCAGAGTACCTCATTAGCTCGAACAATAGAGCTGAGTCTTAGGACAGTAGTAGCTCCTCTACCAGTGAACCAAAGATCAAATGATGCTTATAGCAGAGGCATTCTAGCTTTACCCTAAACCCTGTGGGCACACAGAACCCTAGAGTTGTTATAAAGAATGAAAATCCCAATTATTCGATT
>JAEOAE010002617.1:0-13446 GCA_036365155.1 Meriones psammophilus | reverse complement strand
GAGCATGCACTGCCATGTTATCCAGGATCAGGCTGCGGATCAGCACAAATGGCTGCTGTGAAATGGGATGAGCTGGGAGAAGTTTTTTGAAAAAGTGGGGTGGACCTGAAATATGTGAGAGCCAACATTTAGAGTTTCCAGTTCACAATGACTTCACTCTTGACCAAGAACATGCACAATGTGTTATTGAGTTTCTAACACTCTGTACTACAGGGCCACCCATATGTCCTCACTGCTGTAAGTAAAGTATTGAACAAACAGTACAGATAAGGACACTCCTCTGAAGTAGAACAGAAGTACCAATAGGACAGAGATGCCCTTGAAACTCTCTCTTCTTGAATATGCCCTGTAATGATGATATTTTATATGAGTAACTGAAGTACTCCAACACAGCCATCTCATATTTCTTCTCAAGAACAAATTATTTTCATCAGTTGCCTGAAATATGATTATCCAGGATAACACATAGATCAGGGAAAAGAGAAGATAGATAAAATGTTTTCTTAGAGTACATCTTCCTGCCTTCCATCCACTGATGGAGATCCTTCTTTTTGGTCAGTGCATGTGGCCAGAAGAGGTTGAATTAAAGCAACATCTCCATTCACAAACAAAATGTGAATTATATTCTAAATGATGAATGGCCTTGTAATGAAAGAAATTAGAGGAATTTATGTAAAAGGAAGAATGAAAACAAGTGATGTGAAAATGGGGAGAAAGGAATCTAATCCTGTTCCCTATCAACATTTGCTTGGTTCTGCTATGACTTGGTAAATAAGGTTCTGGATGCTCACAGAATTACAAATGAAGACCATGTGACCAATCACTCTTACAATTGGGTAGGCAGTGATGAAAGAAATTGACATTTTCATTTAAAATACTTTTACATTTCTATGTTCACTCCCTGATCTCATAGTCACACCCTCTCTCACTGGTGGATTCTCTGTCTGAGCCTTGATGTGTGAATTCACATAAAGACACCCTCACTGAATGCTGCTTCTGGCTCACACAGCCCTGTGCTCCTTCTCATGTGTGTCATCAGCATGGAACTTGTCCTTGAGTAAAAGTGGGGACAGAAGGTACATCAGTCAGATTTTCAAAGCAGTAATTCCCGAGGCTATGGTGCATACTGTAAGCTCTGCATAGTGACCTAGGTCTTGAAGAATTTACAAGTAAGTAAACACTTGACACCACTGTGCTGTAAGAAAATAAACATTCACCAGCTCCGTGGAGTTCCTGTCAATATTCCCTCCTGTGAACATGGGAGCCTCTTTAGGGCACATGTCCTGACAATGCTTATGCTTTCTGAATGAGTTGTCCTGGCTTTTCCCTCTTGAATGAAGTTTTATAAAGGAAGCAGACTCTCCTGTTCCTGGTTTTCTAGATTCATGAAAGGTTCATTCAAGTCTTGGCTTTCTCAAGGCCTGGGTCTCCAAGAGTGGGGAATCTATTTCAGGTCATCCCATCACTCCAAAAACTGTCCCATAGACCTGGGAAGAGCAGTCATCACCCCTGCAAATTCCCTACCCACTCTCCATCCAGTATCTTATGTTTCTCCTCCTGGTCCTTTTTGTTCATGATGCCCCAAATCATACCCAGAGGCTTCTAAGGAGACTCCATTTGCCACACTAAGCCAGGAGACAGATATAATGAAAGACATTGAGATTTAACTCCCAGCACACATACTCTAAAAATCTCCTAAAGCTCCACCTGCCACTGTCCCAATATTCTGTGTCTTTTCTCCCAATTCTTCCCTGTTAAGAGTCTCTATAGTTACGTTCTCACCACCCAGAAACCCTTTGTTGCTCATGTGGCCAGAAAATCCTTGTAGTGAATGTTCATCCCCCTCCTGGACCCTGTGCTTTTCTCCAAGCCCAGGCATAAAAACATGTCTTAGCTGCACTTATTCTGCTGGCTCATCTACACCCCAATACCCTGCCTTCTACCTAAGACTTGCTCAAGAGAGGCATGTGGTGGCCCTGCTAATCCTTGTTGTCCCTTGGCACCTGCACAAGCATCCTCCACCCCTCAGGTCTCTGTGTCTCTTCTCAGACTCTCTTTATGCATGTCTGTTCTGTGCTGGTGCCATGCTGACTCTATTATCACGGTACTGCAATGTAGCACTTGAAATAAAGTGTGGTTAAAAACCTTCATCACCAGTCCCTTGCCTGAGGGTTTCCAGCCTTGTCTACACAGTTATTTCACATTTAACAGTGTCCTCGTTAACTATTTCCTTTGGGAATTTATTATCTTTAATTCATTCTCCCATTGAGTAGGTACTATTTTTCTCATTTTGAGGAATTTTATAATCTACACATATGCAATCATATATGATCAGTCTCTTCCCTATATTATACTTTCAATTCCCATCATATCTTCTCCATCACAAATCACTTACAACATCATGACATTTTTAAGCCCTGTGAATGCTGCCTTTATGTGCATGTGTGTGAAGCCAAGCACTGCAGAACAGGAAACCGGCCAATGACCACACTTTCCAAAGGACAGAATCTCCTTCTCCTGGAACTATCTTCCTACAACAACTCCTGACTAATAGATGAGGCTGGGATGTAATTTACATGGTCTGTACTAGGATTTGGCTGACTTTGTCTCAGGGGTTACACAGACAACATCCGTGGTGAGTTATGAATGTAATAGATGTGTCATGTCCACAAGACATTATCTCCCAGCACTCTTTCCCATGCTCCAACTCTTACACCCGTTCCACCTCCTCTTGCTCCATGTTCTCTGAGACCTGGAGGAACTTGAATGGAACTAAAAATGCTATGACAATACAACAAAGATTTGAAAGGACAAACTCTACCTGTATCTGTCATATGCAGAGCCTACATTGTGTGTGTCAGGTGTTCTGACTTCTATTTTGTAAGTGTTGGAACTAGAAAGGGAACCCTACCATGGGACACATTGTAAGTGTGGGACAAGGAGTGCCAAGAACAAGGTAATATTGGTGATGTGAAATCAAAGGTGAGATGTAGGGAGAGAAATGAGAAAAGTAGGAGGGAAAAAGAGAACTGGTTGAATAGAAAAAAAAGTCATCCTAAAAATTAATCAAAATTCCCGATTATACTAATTATATTAAATGGGGGAAACTAACTAGCCTAACACAACAAAGACATTCACATGTGTTCTGGAGTAAAGATATAAAAAAAATTGGTAGAGAGAGGACGTAAAAGGAATAACAGGGTAAAAACTTCAGGAAGCAAAACAAAAGAGTTTTCTACAAATAGAAGTGTGTCTCCATAGCAAACTATGAGTGATAAATAGACAGAGACATGAAATGTATCAGTTGCAAACCTCTCTGAGGGCTGAGGACATCATTTTATCACAAACCAGTGAAAATCAGAAAATTCCCAAGTGTTTTCATCACAGATAATGATTTCTGCTGATATCACCTTGCAGAAGTGACCTTGTCTAATCTAACATCCACATCAGGAAGAAGCCATGTCCAGCCCAGACAGGAGGAGAACATAAGATCATGTATGGAAAAGCAATTATGTGTGCAACTATTTAATAACACATTATATCAAAAAGGAGGAAATCATGAAATTTGCAGGCAAATGGTGGGATCTAGAAAAGATCATCTGAGTGAAATATCCCAGAAGGAAAAAGACAAACACGGTATATACTCACTTATGTAGACCTATAAGATATGATAAACATAATGAAATCTATGCACCTAAAAAAGATAATTAAGAGAGCAAACATGGGGTAAGATGATCAATCCTGGTTTAGAAAAACGCATGGGATGTGCATTGAACTTATGACAGAAGTCCACTGAAGGCATCTGAAAGACTCTAACTAGCAGTGTTTTCAAAGCAGATACAAAGACTCATAACCAAACCTCGGCAGAGTACAGGGAATCATAGGAAAGAAGGGGAGTTAGTATGATGAGGAAAGGATAGGAGCTCCACAAGGACTAAATATATCTGGGCACAGGGTCTTTTCTGAGACTGACACTCCACCAAGGACCATGTATGGATATAACCTAGAACCTCTGCTCAGATGTAGCCCATGGTAGCTCAGTAACCAATTGGTTTCCCATAGTAAGGGGAACAAGGACTAACAAGAACTCAATGGCTGGCTCTTTGACCTGCCCACCCCCCAAGGGAGGAGCAGTCCTGTTAGGCCACAGAAGAGGACTTTGCAGCCAGTCCAGAAGATACCCAATAAAACAGGATCAGATGAATGGGGTGGAGGTCTTCCCCTATCAGTGGACTTGGAAAGGGGCAGGGTGGAGATGATGGAGGGAGGGTAGGAGTGAGAGGGAATGAGAGAGCAGGATACAGAGTTAATAAAATGTAACTGATAAGAAAAAAATAAAATTTAAAAAAATAACACATTATATTATAAGGGGAGAGGGAAAACAGTACATTCTGTGCATATGCCCAAAAGGGATCCTTAACCAAAAAATGTGAATATTAAACTACCATACTTTGTAAAATTCTATAACTGACAGCAATGTCTAAGATGCCTTATATCTGCTCTGAGCACTGACTTCTGGATGTGTTAAACTCCAGAGCAGCTACAGCAGGAAGACATGCAAATAAGGCTTCTCTGTGCCCTTGAAAACCAGCCCTGTCCTGACCCTGCAGCTCTGGCAGAGGAGCCCAGCCCTGGATTCCCAGGTCCTCACATTCATTGATTACCACTGTCCACAGACCATTCATCATGGACTTGGGGATTAGCTGGATTTTCCTTGTCTTTATTTTAAAAGGTAATTAATGGAAATGAGATTCTGGGTGTTATGTGAATATGAAAAAATTATTGTGTGTGTGTGACAGATATCTGACCATCAGTCTCTGTTTGCAGGTGTCCAGTGTGATATGCAGCTGGTGGAGTCGGGAGGAGGCTTGGTGCAGCCTGGAAAGTCCCTGAAACTCTCCTGTGCAGCCTCTGCATTCAGCCTCAGTTATTCTGACATGAGCTGGGTCCGCCAGGCTCCAGGGAAGGGGCTGGAGTGGGTCGCATACATTAGTTATAATAGTGATACCATCTACTATTCAGACGCCGTTAAGGGCCGATTCACCATCTCCAGAGACAACGCCAAGAACACCCTGTACCTGCAAATGAACAGTCTGAGGTCTGAGGACACGGCCACTTATTACTGTGCAACAGACACAGTGAGTGAATGTAACTGAGAGCTCAGACACAAACCTCCCTGCAGGGCGCTCATGACCAGCAGGGGGCGATGAGAGCACACAGAGCTCTGGGTGACTTGAGTTCCAGCCTGATCAGACTGTCCTGGAGGACATGGAGGGCTGGACTCTGTGTTTGTCCTGCCTGTCCACAGGGATTCTCTCTACAATTATAGTGTACAGGAATCCTTGCAGTGTCCAAATCTTATTCAAATTTCTATTTTCCTGTGTGGCATATATTCTGCATTTATTTTTATGGTGTTTCTCTGTCTTTCTCTGTGTGTCTATACCTGTCTGTCTTTCTTTGCTTCTGAATGCCTGTCTGTTTCTCTCTGTGTTCTTCCTTCTCAATGTGTCCCTTCCATGGAGAGATCCCTGTAAAGTGATAAAGTGAATATTGATAATAGTGTCTAAATATTGCAAGAAGACCTCCAGAAAATTTTGGAGAGAGTTTTCAGCATCATATTCATGGAGGAGACTGACCAACTGGCATCTACTCTAGATTCTCTTTTGATTACAAACCTCCAACAGCCACAGGACTGTACTCACAGGTAACTGTGTGACCAGAAATAGTAACTGTACTCACACTCAGAAACAGTGACGTAAATAACTACACGGTTTAGTGTTGATGAACAATTCAAAGGATCAGAGAAATGGGAGTCAGGAATTGTCTTATTATATAAAATCTACCTCCAAACAGGGATGGTACAGACAGAGGACAGGCCCTTCACTGTACAAATCGGACTATGAGAGGGATACCAGGATTGTTGGGAGCATTGATGTTCTTCATCTCTGTAGACAAGCCCAGCAATGGGCGCCATGGCTGGTCAACTATAATGTGTCTGAATGTATCCTGGAGCCTCAACAGCCAAGTGACAGCCTTTAGTCATCAAAAGCAGAGTGTATTTCCTCAAATGCACAGCAAACCAAAACAACAGGGAATAATATTCTGACTCATGCAGCACTATGACAATGCTGTTACCTGAGTACACAGTTAGGAAGAATCCTGAAATCTTGTTCATTGTCTATAAATAGAGAAAAATCCTATAAAATGAATTAAAAGTTATCTTCAATCAAACCAACAGAGAGGCACAGCCCCACAACCAATTTCCACACCTGAACTCTCTTGTGGGACCAAATAGCTTGAGGAAGGAGATTCCAAATCTTATTGACAAAGAAGCCAGCTGCACTACAAAAGGGGTTGCTGTTGATTTTTTTTCCATGATTTTCCATGGGATATACATTCTTAAACTAGAGTGACTATATGTTCAGGGAAAGGAAATATTGAGACAATTGGTGAGTTGCATGCTGATTTGAAGAGCTGTGCTGCTGCTCCCAAAACCAAAGTCGGGGATCATGGAGTTCAATTGATCAATCAAAATGAGCTGAAGTTCAACTGACTGTGGATTCCAAGAATTTCCAAGTGTATCTTCTGATGGTTTTCCAAGTACTGTAACACAAAATTTAGACATATATAGAAACTGGCAGAACTGTTACACTTGTTCCAGCCATGTGGAGTGAGGGCCATTATGGAAGAAAAGGCCAAACAGGAGCCATTAAAGCTGCCTTTAGCAAGGAAAGTAATGAACCACAGCCCAAATCACAGCTTTTGGGGGACATTAGTGCAACCATCAGAAGTGTGAAGATGGAAGAGTGGTTCCCAGATCTTCTCATTTCACTCTCCTATCTGGCCAAAGTTCAATGGGTGTTCTCCTCAAAGTCCAACAATCCTTCTGGGTGTGTCTATTTCTGTAGTTATAGTTACCTGGGCCCATGGAGCTCTTGAAGAAAAAGGGGTAAGTGGGCTTGAATCCAGGGTTCATGGATACAACTGGATTTAAAGAACTTCAGTGTGTGGTGGAAGGAAAGCAACTGTTGGTGAACCAGCTGCTCCTCAGAACAATGGAGTGGGAGAGTTTAATGTTTTATGGTGATGGGATTTCAATAACCTATTGTAGTTGGGACACTTTCTTTATCTTGTCTCTATTTTCTTTTAAGTATCATACAAGAATACAGTGTCATATCCATACCCAACTCTTTCCCAACAAATCCCCCACCTCTGGCCCTCTCAACACATCTTCCAACCTCATATCCTCTTCTTTATAACTCACTCAGTCCAGTTAGTGTCCCCATATGCACATGGGTGTAAAATCATCCAGTGGAACAAGAGCAGCCAACCAATGTCTGCATCCCCAAAGAAAAATGACTCTCCTTACCCCAGCAGCTGTCAGGGAATGCAGAGAATCTACAGCTATCCAGAGCTAATAATGAGCAGTGGTCAGTGCTTGTCCACAGGTTTTTTTTTTTTTTTTTTCAACCTCCCAGAGCTCCCCAATCTCCCTGATCCTCCCTGCCCTTCACAACAAAGTTCAAGGAATGTCACTCAGAAGTGTGCTGAAAGAATGCAACTACTGGCGAATGGGAGTGAGTCCTGTGAGATGCTGTCCTCTGGACATCTCATGGACATTGCAAATAACATCACAGTGACTATGGCTCCTTGCACAAGACCTGAAAACACTAATCTGATTAAACGGGGCATGAAAAGGAGAGGCAAGGTACTGCACATGCCCACATCCTCCCTGAGATCATCAGTAACTTTTACTAAATTGAGAGTTTTTTAAGCCTAACATAGTTTTCAATGCTTTTTTTTTTAAAGAACACAGAAATCATCAAAGCTTTGGAGTACAAAGATCACAGGGCTATGAGGAATTCTGTTACTGATGTTTTGCCAAGGAACATGTAGTTAAACTCTGTTCTAAATATTTGTGATACAACCTTAGATTAGTGTTGCTCTCAGGCTTGGTCAGAGTAGGCTCTCCATAAAGTATGTGAAATTTAAAGCAGGGACCCATAACTACCATAATACTGAGTAAAAATATTTTCTTATTCTCTCCTCTCCTCTCTTCTTCATGCACCATTTAACCAGATTAGATTTTTCAGGTCTTGTGCAGGAACCCAGAGCTACTGTGAATTTGTCTGCAACGGCCATGTGATGTCTAGAGAGCAGCTTATTTGTCATATGTGTGCATATTTGTCACAGGTGCTGAAGCCAAGAGACCTAGCAGAAGACAGCAGGAAGTAATCTGAGAGCAAGGTTAGGAGCAACACAGTGAGGTGCTGTGTTATGGATGCACCATGGCCATGGCCATTACAGTCATGCACACACAGTGATAGGTACCTGCTGCACCAAGTCAGAAAAAAAAAATAGTAAAGATTGATTGAAGGAGAGAGGGAGGGAGGGTGAGTAAGAAGAACAGAAAAGAAGAAAGGAAATGTAAGACATGAGGCAGAAGGGAAGGAAAGAAACATGAGAATATATGGGGCCAAAAAGGGGTCATGAGGAGTGAAAGGCAGAGAAGAGGAGGTAGCAGAAATGAAAGACTATAATCACAGCACAGCCAGCTCAGAGGACAGGTGCCCAGGGAGGCTGGGGATGAGGGTTTGAGCACAGGGTTGGGCCTCCCATTCCCTGAGCAAGCCGCTGCAAAGAGCCTAGTGTCCCTTCCTGCCTAAGCCTCCTGGTGACTCTCGGAACACCAGAGGCTGAGAACACACCTCAGCAGTGTAACCACGGGTTTTGCCTCCCAGGCTCCAGTCTCCAAAATAATGACTCTGAGACTCTACTGTTAATGGCTAGACCAGAAGCTTTGACTTGCTCCCTGACCAGCTCATAACTTAAATTTATTTAAGTTTATTTTATTCTATGTGTGCTGCATGGCTTGATACTGTTCTTCAGTTTTATGTGACCTTCCTTCACAATGTTCCTGAGCAAAATCTTTCCACCTCGGACTCTATCCCAGAGTTCCACTCTCTCCCAGAATTTGCACCTTCTTATTTCGTGCCTCAGCTGGTAGGCCATTAGCTTTTATTGACAGGTGGTGCTTCCATACAGACACAGGAAAGTCCTACTGCAGCCACCCCGGCCATCCTCATTTCAGTGTGTGGTAAACATGCGATGCTCATGTGCACAGCCTGCTCTTATTTCACCTTTGCGCTCAGGTGCGTGGTGTTCCACAGTGAATAACAAGATTCTTGCAGACACTGTGGGTCATCTGCACAGGAGAACTGATGTCATCATTCATGGGGTCTGGACTCTGGATAGGCAAGACACTGCACTAAAGAACTGACATTCCTAAAATGCTATGCTCTGGATGCGAGGCTAAGCACTGCACTCAGGGTCAGCCACTTTGGACCCAGAGAAGAGCATGTCTGATTGCATGCGGGTTGATGCCCCAGGTCCTGCCTCTGAGAAAAAGGTATCGGATGGGTCTGATGCTCTTTGGGTGGATGACACCTAAATGAACATCAGTACAAAGTCCCAATTTATTTCTAATATCAGAGATCAGACCTCTACTCTTGCCTGATGCGTTTAAAACAAAAAGGGGGAACTGTAGAGAGCTGTGTAATGCCATGCCTAAAAGATGGAGCTGGTTTCCACCTTCCACCTTCCCGATGGTGAGTGCTCTCTGTCACAAACAACTCCATATTTGGCTAAGGCCGAGGATCTGGCTTGCTTCCATGTATGTGGACCTATCTGCATTGTCCACAAGGCACGCTGGGGTTGGCTACCCAGAGGCTATTTAAGCTGTGGGCTGGCTTTCCCCAGGGTCAGAAGATTGTTCAAGGTTCCTGAATAAACTGTATTGAGAAGAACAAAAAAAAAAAAAAAAAGAAGGAGAGGAGGACCTCCCCTATCAGTGGACTTGGGGAGAGGCATGCATGCAGAAAGGGGGAGGGTGGGACCGGGAGGGGAGGAGGGAGGGGCTTATTGGGGAATACAAAAGGAATAAAGTGTAATTAATAAAAGTTAAATAAAAAAAACGGACATTCCAATGCAGGGGAATGTCAATGTTTGGATGGATGAAAATACTAATTGCAGGAACCGTGTGTACATATTTGCAACTGCACATGCAGGCCAGAAGTTGATTCTGTCTCCAACAATTCATCTATATTTTCGTTTTAGATGGTCTCACAATGAAATAATCCACAGAGAGAATATCAAAACTCACAAATTAGTTTCCCGCCCCTCAGTGTCCCTTCCACAAAGGTTCAGGACTGTCATTGAATAATGGGTTGAAAGAATAAAACTACAGTAGCAATAGGTCCATGAACAACACCTGCACAAAATTCAGCCAGTTAGAAGGCACAATATACCCAAACTTATGGGATACAATGAAAGTAGGGCTACAGGGAAAGTTCATAGTACTAAGTACTGTCAAGAAGAAATATTCAAAACAATTCATTCAATCAATTTAAAAGCTCACCTGAAAGTCCTAGGGAAAAAAGGCAAAGGACCCAAAGAGGAGTACATGGTGGAAATAATCAAGCTTAGGGATGAAATCAATAAATTAGAAACAAATAAAACAATTCAAAAATCAATAAAACCAAGAAATTTTTTTTGAGAAAATCAACAAGATACACAAACCCTTATACAAACTACCTAAAAGGCAGAGAGACACTATCTAATTTAACAAAATGAGAAATGAAAAAGGGGAACATAACAATAAACACTGAGGAAATCCAAACAATCATTACATCTTAACTTTAAAAGACCTCTACTCTTGCCTGATGCGTCCAAAACAAAAAGGGGGGACTGTAGAGAGCTGTGTAATGCCGCTCCTGAAAGATGGAGCTGGTTTCCGCCTTCCACCTTCCCGATGGTGAGTGCTCTCTGTCACAAACAACTCCACATTTGGCTAAGGCTGAGGATCTGGCTTGCTTCCATGGATGTGGACCTATCTGCATTGCCCACGTGGCATACTGAGGTTGGCTGTCCAGAGGCTATTTAAAGTGGGCTGGCTTTCCCCAGGGTCAAATGATTGTTCAAGGTTCCTGAATAAACTGCATTGAAAAAAAAAAAAAAAAAAAAAAAAAAGCCTATAACCACAAAATTTGAAAATCTCAATGAAATGGACAATTTTCTTAATTGATTCCACTTAACAAAACTGAATCAAGAATAGATAATTAAATTAAATAGTCCTCTGTCCCCTAAGGAAATAAAAGTGTTCACCAAAAGTCTCCCATCCAAAAAAAAAAATAAATAAATTAGCCCAGGGCCAGAGGGTTTCAGTGCAGAATTCTACCAGACCTTCAAAAGAAGAGTGAACACCAATAGTCTTCAATCTTTTCCACAAAATAGCAACAGAAGGAACATTACCAAACTCATTCTATGAAGCCACAGTCACTTTGATACCTAAACCTCACAAAGACCCAACAAAGAAAAAGAATTCCAGGCCAATCTCCCTTATGAACATTGATGCAAAAATACTCAACAAAATACTCGCAAACGAAATCCAAGAACACATCAAAGTCACATCCACTATGAACACGTAGGCTTCAGGTATACAGGAGTGGTACAATATATGGAAATCAGTCAGTGTAATCCACCACATAAAAAATTGAAAGATAAAAACAAAACAAAACAACAACAACAAAAAAACATGGTAATCTCCTAACATCCTGAAAAAGCATTTGACAAAATTCAACATTCGTTTATGTTTAAAGTACTGGAGAGATCAGGGATACAAGGCACTAAACTAAATGTAGTAAAGGCAATATACAGCAAGCATAAGCCAACATCAAACTAAACTGAGAGAAACTTAAATCAATGCCACTGAAATCAGGGACAAGGCAAGAGTGCCCACTCTCTCCACATCTCTTCAACATAGTTCTTGAAGTCATTGGTAGAGCAATAAGACAATTAAAGAAGATGAAAGGCATTCAGTTTGGAAAGTATCACTATCTGCAGATGATACGATAGTATACCAGAGGGACCCCAAATATTCTACCAGAGAACTCGTACAAAGGATGAACACCTTCAGCCAAATGGCTGGTCAAAAAATTAAAAAATTAACTTGAAAAAAAATATATATATATATATATATATATATATATATATATATATATATATGCCCTACTGTATACCAAAGAAAAAAGGGCCAAGAAAGAAATTAGGGAAACAACACTCTTCAAAATAGCCACAAAGCACATAAAGTACTTTAGTGTGACTCTAACCAAGCAAGTCAAAGGCCTGTTTGAAAAATATATTCAAGTCTTTGAAGAAAGAAATTGAAGAAGATATCACAAGATGGAATGAACTCCTGTGCTAATGGATAGGTAAGATTAACATAGTGAAAATGGCCATTCTGCCAAAAGCATTCTACAGATTTAAAGCAATTCCCATCACAATTCCAACACACTTTTTTACAGACCTTGAAAGAAAAATTCTCAACTTCATATGGAAAAAAAAATTGCCAGAACAGTCCTACAGTCCTATAGGACAACAGATCATATGAAGGTATCTCCATCCCTCATATCAAACTCAAACTGTACTAAAAAAAAAAAAAAAAAAAAAAAAAAAAAAAAAAAACATGGAACTAGCATAGGAACAGAATGGTGGATCAATAGAATCAAATAGAAGACACAGTAATAAAACCACATACCTACAGATACTTGATTTTTGAAAAAGAAGCCAAAACCATTCAACAGAAAAAAGACAGCATCTTCAACAAATGGTGCTGGTCCAATGAGACATGTACATGTAGAAAAATGTAAATAGATCTATACTTATAACCTTGCACAAAACTAAAGTCGAAGTGGATCAAAGACCTCAACACAAAACCAGACACACTAAATCTATTATAAGAAAAAGTGAGTAATATTATTGAACTAATTGTCAGAGGAGACAACTTCCAGAGCAGAACACCAACAGCACAGGCTCTAAGAAAAACAATCAATAAATTGGACCTCATGAAACTGAAAAGCTTCTGTAAAGCAAAGGACTGTCATCAGAACAAAATGACTGCCTACAGATTGGAAAAATATCTTCACAAACCATGTATCTGACAGAGGGCTAATATCAAGTATATATAAAGAACTCTAGAAATTAAAAAGCAAGAAATCATGTAATCCAATTGAAATTTGGGTTACAGAGCAAAACAGAGAATTCTCAACAGAGGAATATCAAACAGCAGAGAATCACTTTAAGAATGTTCAACGTCTTAAGTCATCAGGGAAATGCAATTCAAAACGAAGCTGAGATTTCACCTTACACCCCTCAGAATGGCTAAGTTCAAAAACTCAAGTGACAACACATGCTGGAGAGGTTGTGGAGAAAGGGAATCCTCCTCCACTGCTGGTGGGAATGTAATCTTGTACAACCACTTTGGAAATCAATCTGTGCATTCTTAGAAAATTAGGAGTAGTGCTACCTCAAGATCCAGCTATACCACTCTTAGGCATATAGCCAAAAGTTGCGCAAGAATACAATAAGGACATTTGCTCAAACAGGTTT
>JAEOAE010000789.1:0-13314 GCA_036365155.1 Meriones psammophilus | reverse complement strand
CTTTGGAAGCAGGCTTTTAAGTGCTCCTAGTCATTTCTGAAGTGCGCTTATTTGCTCTGGGTCACTCTGCTGGAAGCGGTTTTGAAGTGCCTGAGCCATTTCTTCTTGAAGGGTTTTTTACTGCCTGATCCCATTTGTGCAGCGCGGTTTTAATTGCTCTGGGCCATTTCACAGCTGGTTTTAAGTGCTCTGTCCATTTCTGATGGGAAGAGGGCTCTTCGCCCTGGGCTCATTCGCTGGAAGGGTTTCATGTGCTCTGGCCCATTCTCTTGGCTGGTTTTTAAGAGCACTGGGGCCATTTGGTTGGAAGGGTTTGTAAGTGCTCTAGAGGCATTTCTGTTGAAGTGGCTTTTATGTCTGACTCATTTCGTGGAAGGGTTTTAAGTATTCTGGGGTCATTTTTACTGAAGTCGGTTTTAAGCTCTGGGTCATTTAGTTGGAAGAGAATTTTTGGCGCTCTGGGTACTGTCGCTTGAACCGTTTTTAAGTGCTCTGGAGTCATTTCGCTGAAGCCGGTTTTTAAGTCCTCTGGGCTTATTTCTTCATTGAAGTTGTTTTTAAGTGTCTGAGGTCATTTGCTGGAAGGGGTTTCGGCGTTCTGGAGCCACATTGAAGCTGTTTTCAAATGCCTGGGCCTTCGCAGTCGGATTTTCGCGCTCTGGGCATATTTTTGTGGAAGGGTTTTCGCTCTGGGCTCCGGCTCGCTGGAAGCGGGTTTTCAAGTCCTCTGGATCATTTCGCTGGAAGCGGGATTGCTGGTCTGGGGCCATTTCATTGAAGAGGGTTTTTAAGCGCTCTGGGCTCATTTGGTTGGAAGGGGGTTTTTGGGCTCTTGGCTCATTTCTGGTTGGAAGCAGGTTCAAGTGCTATGGGCCCATTTCGCTGAAGCAGGTTTTTAAGTCCTGGGCTCATTTCCCGGCTGGTTGCCCTGGGTTTTTCAGGCGCTCTGGAGTCATTTTGTTGGAAGTGGTTTCCTTTAATTGCTCTGGGCTCATTTCTCCCAGCAGGATTTTAAGTGCTCTGGAGTCATTTTTAGAAGCAGCTTTTTAATTGCTCTTGTCATTGTTTGAAGCGGTTAGTAAGTGCTCTGGATCATTTAGTTCAAAGCGGTTTTCATGCTCTGGGTCATTTCCTTAGAAGCAGCTTTTACTTGCTCTGGCTCATCCTGTTGGAAGTGGCTTTGTGTAAGTGCTCTGGGCTCATTTCGAAAGCCGGTTTTCATGTGCTCTGGAGTCATTTTCGGAAGCACTTTTTAATTGGCTCTGGAGGCATTTCGCTGGAAGAGGGTTTTTAAGTGCCCTGGGCCCATTTCGTTGAAGAGGGTTTTGCCGCCCTGGGTCATTTGTTTGGAAGGGGCTTTTAAGTCCTCTGAGTCATTTCTGGAAGCGTTTTTTACATGCTCTAAGCACTTTAGGAAGGCGGGTTTTAAGTGCCTGGAGCCATTCTTTGGAAGAGGGTTTTATGATCTGTGTCATTTCTTTGAAGCAGGTTTTATGTTCCTGGGTCATTCTTCACTGGAAGAGGGTTTTTTTATGTGCCTGGGGTTTTGTTGAAGTGGGTTTTTATGTGCCTGAGGTCATTTCTTGCTGGAAGCAGATTTGTAAGTGCTCCAAAGCATTTCTGCAGCCGGGCCTTAAGTGCTCTGGAGTGATTTCTTGGGTTGATTTTTATGCTCTGGGGTCACTTTAGATCAGGCGGATTTTCTAGTGCTCTGATTCATTTCATTGAAGCAGGTTTTTAAGTGCTCTGAATCATTTCTATGGAAGCGGTTTTTAAATTCTGAGTCATTTGCTGAAACAGGTTTTTTAAGTCCCTGGAGTCATTTCTGCTGGAAACGGGTTTTTAATTTCTCTTGATCATTTCATTTTTGCGGGTTTTAAGGGCTCTGAGTCATTTGCCAGTGGGGTTTTTAAGTCGCCTGACACATTTACCATTGAATCGAGTTTTAAGTCCTCTGGGCCCATTTCTTTGGAAGAGGGTTTTGCTGTTCTGGGCTTCCTGTCATTGAACCGGTTTTGGCGCTCTGGAGTCATTTTTGTTGGAAGCGGTTTTTAAGTGCGTCTGAGTCATTTTTGTTGGAAGGGTTTTTAAGTGCTCTGGGCACATTTCGCTGGAAGCGGTTTTTAAGTGCTCTGGAGTCATTTCGTGGAAGACGGCTTTAAGTGCTCTGAGTCATTTCATTGGAAGAGAGTTTTAATCCTCTGATTCATTTCTTTGGAAGAGGGTTTTAAGTGTCTGGTGTCCTTTCGTTGAACCGGTTTTTAAGTGGTCTGAGGTCATTTGGTTGGAAGAGGGTTTTAATTGCTCTGGAGTCAGTTCGCTGTAAGCTGTTTTTTACATGCTCTGAGTCATTTCGCTGTTGAAGCAGGATTTTAAGTGTCTGGAGTCATTCGCTGGAAGCGCATTTTAAGTGCTCTGCAGTCATTTTGTTGGAATCGGTTTTAAGAGCTCTGAGTCATTTAGTTGAAGCAGGTTTGAAAGTACCTGGAAGTATTTCGCTGAAGCTGATTTTAAGTGCTCTGAGTCATTTTTGGAAGCAGGTTTTGCGCCTGGAGCCATTTCATGGAAGTGGTATTTAATGCTCTGGAGTCATTTTGGAAGCAGGTTTTAAGTGACCTGGTGTCATTTCTGAAGCAGGTTTTAATTGCTCGAAGTCATTTCGCTGAAGTGCTTTATGTGCTCTGGGGTCATTTCGCTGGAAGCGGGTTTTTAAGTGCTCTGAGTCATTTCAAGTAGCTTGGGTCAGGGCACCTGGAAGCATTGTTGAAGTGGTTTTTAATTGCTCTGAGTCATTTCGCAGTCGGTTTTATGCCTGGAGTCATTCGTTTGAGGGGGTTTTAAGTTGTCTGATTCATTTCTTTTGGAAGAGGCTTTTAAGTGTTCTGGTGTCCTGTCGTTGAACTGGGCTTTGGGTGCTCTGAGTCATTTCACAGTCGGTTTAAGTGTTCTGGAGTCATTGCTGGAAGGAGGTTTGCCCTCTGAGTCATTTTTGAAGAGAGTTTTAAATGCTCTGAGTCATTTCAGGAAGTTTTTTATGTGCCCTAGAGGCATTTCCCTGTTAGGAGCGGTTTTTAAGTGTCTGTACTCATTTCGTGGAAGGTAGTAAAGTGCTCTGAGTCATTTCTGAAGCGGTTTTAACTGCTCTGAAGCACTTCTCTGCTGGAAGAGGGTTTTTAATTCTCTGAGTCATTTTTTTTGGAAACGTGTTTTTAAGTGCTCTGAGTCATTTGGTTGAAGGGGGTTTTAAGTGCCTTGAGTCATTTCCTTGAAGCAGATTTTTAAGTGCTCTTGAGTCATTTTGTTGGAAGCGGGTTTTATGGTTCTCTAGTCATTTTGTTGGAAGCCTGTTCAGGTGGTCTGAGTCATTTCTCAGCCGGTTTTTGTGGTCTCGAAATACTGCTGGAAATGGGTTTTTAAGTGCTCTGGAGTCATTTTTGTGCTGGTTTTAATTGCTCTGAGTCATTTCTGTTGAAGGGGTTTTTGCGTCTCTGGAGTCATTTCGCTGGAATCAGGATTTGGTACTCTGAGTCATTTTTGTTGGAAGCGGTTTTTAATGTTCTAGTCATTCTGTTGGTGTTGCCAGGTGGTCTGGGGGTCATTTCATTGTGCTGGTTTTTATGGTCTGAGTCATTTCTGAATTGCTTTTTAAGTCCTCTGGACACATTTCACAGCGGTTTTTGTGGTCTCAGTCATTTCGCTGAATTGCTTTAGGTCCTCTGATTCTACTTTGGAAGAGGGTTTTGCTGTTCTGGTGTCCTGTCGTTGGAACCGGGCTTTGCTGGTCTGAGTCATTTCGCTGAAGCGGGTTTTTAAGCGATCTGGAGTCATTTTGTTGGAAGCGGTTTTTATGCTCTGGACGATTTCGTTGGAAGCGGGTTTTTATGTGTTTTTAGTCATTTCATTGAAGTGGGTTTTAAGTCCCTCTTGGTCATTTTTGTTGGAAACGGGTTTTTGCGCACGGAGTCATTTCTGTGTTTGGTTTTTTAAGAGCTGAGTAATTTCATGAATCGCATTTTGAAGTACTTGAGTCATTTCGTTGAAGAGGATTTTAATTGTTCTGGTGGCCTGTCGCTGGAAGGGTTTTAAGTTCCTCTGAGTCATTTTGTTGGAAGGGGTTTAATTGCTCTGGAGTCATTTCTTTGGTTTTAAGCTTCTGATTTTAAGTGTCTGGAGTCATTTCATTGGAAGCAGGTTTTTATGATCTGGTGTCATTTAGTTGGAAGCAGGTTTGAAAGCACTGGAAGTATTTCGCAGCGGATTTTTTATTTTCTGAGTCATTTTTGGAAGCAGGTTTTTATGCTCTGAGTCATTTCGATGGAAGTGGTATTTTTATGCTCTGGAGTCATTTCTTGGAAGCAGGTTTTTAAGGATCTGTGTCATTTTTGAAGCAGGTTTTTGGCGCTCTCAAGTCATTTCAGGAAGGCGCTTTATGTGCTCTGTGTCATTTCTGGAAGCGGTTTTTTAGTGCCTGGGAGTCATTTCATACAGGTTTGTGGGCACTAGGAAGCATTTCGCTGGAAGTGGGTTTTAATTGCTCTTGAGTCATTTCGCTGGAGCCGGTTTTAAGTGCTCTGAGTCATTTCGCTGAAGGGGGTTTTGGGTTGTCTGGATTCATTTTTTGAAGAGGCTTTTAAGTGTTCTGGTGTCCTGTCGCTGAACCGGTTTTAAGTGCTCTGGAGTCATTTCAGTCGGTTTTTAAGTGCTCTGAGTCTTTTTGTTGGAAGGGTTTTAATTGTTCTCAAGTCATTTTGTTGGAAGAGGGTTTTTAATTGCTCTTGAGTCAATTCTTTGAAGCCTGTTTTTAATTGCTCTGAGTCATTTCTAGCTGGGTTTTTAAGTATTCTGAGTCTTTTCGCTGAAGCAGGTTTTAAGTGCTCTGGAGTCATTTCGATGGAAGGGTTTGTAGGTGCTCTTGAGTCATTTCCCTTGAAGCTTGATTTTATGTGCTCTAGAGTCATTTCATAAGAAGTTTTTAAGTGTTCTGGAGTCTTTTTCAGAAGAGGGTTTTAAATACGCTGAGTCTTTTTCCGGAAGCAGGTTTTGGCGCTCTGGAGCATTTTGTTGGAAGTGTGTGTAAGTGCTCTGGAGTCATTTCAAGCTTAATTTAAGTGCTCTGAGTCATTTTGTTGAAAGAAGTTTAAGTGTTCTGGTGTCCTGTCGCTTGAACCGGTTTTAAGTGCTCTGGAGTTATTTCTAAAGATGTTGTTTAAAGCTTTGGAGTCATTTTTGAAGTGCGCTTATGTGCTCTTGAGTCATTTTGTTGAAAGGGTTTGTAGGTGTCGGAGTCATTTTCATAGCGCTTATTTTAAGTGCTATGGAGTCATTTCGTTGGAAGTGGGTTTTTTGTTCTCTGAGGTCATTTCGCTCGACCGGCTTTAAGAGCACTTGATTCATTTCGCTGATTCGGTTTTTAAGTGCTCTAGAGGTATTTCAAGAAGCGGGTTTTTGCGTCTGGACTCATTTCGTGTTAGCAGGGTTTTAAGTGCTCGAGTCATTCCATTGAATCGGGATTTTAAGCACTTGGAGTCATTTTGCTGGAAGAGGGTTTGTAATTGTTCTGATGGCCTGTCGTTGGAACCGGATTTTAAGTGCTCTGAGTCATTTCGCTGGAAGCGGTTTTAACTGCTCTGGAGTCATTTCTTTAGAAGCGGGTTTTAAGTGCTCTGGAGTCATCGGTTGGAAACGGTTTTTAAGTGCTCTGGAGTCATTTGGCTAGAAGCGGCTTTTATGCTCTGAGTCATTTTTGAAGAGAGTTTTTAAATGCTCTGAGTCATTTCATTGAAGCAGGTTTTTATGTGCTCTGAGGTCATTTTGTTGGAAGTGGTTTTTAAGTATTCTGGAGTCTTTTGTTGGAAGAGAGTTTTTAAGTGCTCTGGAGTCATTTCCTTGAATCAGGATTTTAAGTGGTCTGGAGTCATTTTGTTGGAAGCGGTTTTAAGTGTTCTCTAGTCATTTTGTTGGAAGCGCGCTTGTAAGTGGTCTGGGAGTCATTTTTGGAAGGGTTTTTAAGTGGTCTGGAGTCATTTCGCTGAATTGGGTTTTAAAATGGTCTGGAATCATTTCGCTGAATCGGGAATTTAAGTACTTGGAGTCATTTTTGTTGGAAGAGGGTTTGTAATTGTTCTGGTGGCCTGTCGCTCAACCGGGTTTTTAAGGCTCTGGAGACATTTCTGTTAGAAGCGGTTTTAACTGCTCTGGAGTCATTACGCTGAAGCGGGTTTTCAAGTACTTGAAGCACTTCGCTGGAAGCGGGTTTTAAGTGCTCTTGGAGTCATTTTTGAAGTGGGTTTTATGCTCTGGAGTCATTTCTGATTAATTTAAGTACTGGTTTTTAAGTGCTCTGAGTCATTTCCTGTCAGAGAGTTTTTAAATGCTCTGAGTCATTTCATTTGAAGAGGGTTTTTGCGTGCCTGAGGTCATTTTGTTGGAAGTGGTTTTTTAACTGTTCTGAGTCATTCCGCTGGAAGCAGGGTTTTTAAGTCATTCTGGAGTCATTTTGCAAGGAAGTGGCTTTTTATGTGCTCTGAGGTCATTTCGCTGAATTAGTTTTTTAAGAGCACTTGATTCATTTTGTTGAATCGGGTTTTAAGTGCTCTAGAGGCATTTCGTTAGAGCTGGTTTTTGCGTCTGACTCATTTCGTGAAGCGGGTTGTAAGTGCTGTGAGTCATTTCATTGGAATCGGATTTTAAGTACCTGGAGTCATTTTGTTGGAAGAGGTTTGTAATTGTTCTGTGGCGGTCGTTGGAACCGGCTTTTAAGTGCTCTGGAGTCATTTTCATGGAAGCGGGTTTTTAAGTGCTCTGAAGCACCGCTGGAATCGGGTTTTTTAAGTGCTCTAGAGTCATTTCTTTAGAAGTGGGTTTTTATGCTCTGGACTCATTTCATTGGAAGCGGGTTTTAAGTGCTGGAGTCATTCTTTGAAGTGGGTTTTAGTGCTCTGAGTCATTTCCTGTTGAAGCAGGATTTTAACTGCTCTGGAGTCATTTCATTGATGCAGTTTTTATGCTCTGAGTCATTTTGTTGCAAACGGGTTTTTAAGTGCTCTTGAGTCATTTTATGGAAGCGGGTTTTTAAGTGTTCTCTAGTCTTTGTTGGAAGCCCGCTTTGTAAGTGGTCTGGAGTCATTTCTGGAAGCTTAGTTTTTAAGTGGTCTGAGTCATTTCGCTGGAATTGGGTTTAAGTGCTCTTGAGTCATTTCGGAAGCGGTTTTTAATTGCTCTGGAGTCATTTCTTTGAAGCTTGGTTTTTAAGTGCTGGAGTCATTTTCGTTGAAATCAGGATTTTAATTACTTGGAGTCATTTTGTTGGAAGGGTTTTTAAATGTTCTCTAGTCATTCTGTTGCAAGCTGCTTGTAAGTGGTCTGGAGTCATTTCGTTAGAAGTGGGTTTTTAAGTGGTCTGAGTCATTTCGTTGAATTGTTTTTAAGTCCTCTGACACATTTCCTCTGGATTCATTTTTGGAAGAGGGTTTTAAGTGTTCTGTGTTCTGTTGTCGCTGGAACCGGGTTTTAAGTGGTCTGAGTAATTTCTTTAGAAGCGGTTTTTAAGGGTCTGGAGTCATTTAATTGAAGTGGTTTTTAAGTGCTCTGACATTTCGCTGGAAGCTGGGCTTTTTAGTGCTCTGAGTCATTTCAAGAAGCTTAGTTTTTACACTCTTGCAGTCATGTCTTTGGAAGCCGGGTTTTAAGTGCTCTGAGTCATTTCTCTTGAAGTGGGTTTTGGTGCCTGAGGTCATTTCACAGGTTTTTATGCTCTGGAGTCATTTCTCAGAAGGTTTTTTAGCTCTGGACACATTTCGCTGGAATCAGGGTTTTAAGTCCTCTGACACATTTTGTTGAAGTGGGTTTTTAAGTCCTCTGGATTCATTTTTTGGAAACGGTTTTTAAGTGGTCTGGAGTCCCGCCGTTGGAACCGGGTTTTAAGTGGTCTGGAGTCATTTCGCTGGAAGCGGTTTTAAGTGGTCTGGAGTCATTTTGTTGGAAGCGGGTTTTTGTGCTTGGACACATTTTGTTGGACGCTGGTTTTTAAGTGCTCTGGAGTCATTTCGTTGGAAGAGAGTTTTAAGTTGTCTGAGTCATTTCTTTGGAAGCGGGTTTTAAGGGTTCTGACACATTTCGTTGAACCGGTTTTTAAGTGCTCTGGAGTCATTTCTTTTGGAGCGAAGTTTTGTATGGTCTGTAGTCATTTCTGGACAATTGGGGTTTTAAGTGCTCTGAGTCATTTCTTTGAAGAGGTTTTTAATTGCTCTGAGTCATTTCTTTTGAAGCGGGTTTTATGTGCCTGAGTCATTTTGTTGAATCAGGATTTTTAAGTTCTCTGGAGTCATTTTGTTGGAAGCGGGCCATTTTAAGTTCTTTAGTCATTCTGTTGCAACCGGGCTTTTAAGTGGTCTGGAGTCATTTCATTGAAGTGGGTTTTTAAGTGTCTGAGTCATTTTGTTTTGAATTGGGTTTTTAAGTCTTCTGTACACATTTCGTTGAAGCGGTTTTAAGTCCTCTGGAGTCATTTCTTTGGAAGAGGGTTTTTTGCTGTTCTGGTATCCCACGCTGAAGCAGGTTTTAAGTGCTCTGAGCTCATTTCTTTAGAAGTGGGTTTTAAGTGCTTTGAGTCATTTCATTTGAAGTTTGTTTTTAGTGCTCTGAGTCATTTCTTTGAAGTGGGTTTTTAGTGCTCTGGAGTCATTTCATTGGAAGCAGGATTTAACTGCTCTTGGAGTCATTTTTGTTGGAAGCAGGTTTTAAGTGCTCTGGAGTCATTTTTGTTGGAAACGGCTTTTTAAGTGCTCTTGAGTCATTTGTTGAAGCGGTTTTTAAGTGCTCTGGAGTCATTTCTTGAATCAGGATTTTAAGTGCTCTGAGTCATTTTGTTGGAAGGGTTTTTTGCTGTTCTCTAGTCATTTTGTTGGCTTTAAGCATTTGTATCTGTCTGAGTCATTTCGGTCTGGAGTCGGGTTTTTAAGTGGTCTGAGTCATTTCGCTCAACCGGTTTTTAATTGTCTGGAGTCATTTGCTGGAGCGGGGTTTTAATCACCTGCTCTGGAGTCATTTCGTTGGAATAAGGATTTTAATTACCTGAGTCATTTTGTTGGAAGCGGGTTTTTAAATGTTCTCTAGTCATTTTGTTGGAAGCTTGTAAATGGTCTGAGTCATTTCATGGAAGCTGGTTTTTAACTACTGGAGTCATTTCATTGGAATTGGGTTTTAAGTCCTTGACACATTTTGTTGAAAGGGTTTTTAAGTCCTCTGATTCATTTCTTGGAAGAGGGTTTTTGCGTGTTCTGGTGTTCTGGAACCGGTTTTATATCTGAATCATTTTGGAACCGGTTTTTAAGTGGTCTGGAGTCATTTCATGGAAGCGGGTTTTAAGTGGTGTGGAGTCATTTCATTGGAGTTGGTTTTTGGCTCTGACACATTTCGTTGAAGTGGGTTTTTAAGTGCTCTGGAGTCATTTCCTTGAAGAGAGTTTTTTTCACTCTGCAGTCATGTTTTAGAAGCGGTTTTTAAGTGCTCTTGAGTCATTTCATTGAAGTGGTTTTTATGTGCTCTGAGGTCATTTTACTGCTGGTTTTTTAAGTGCTCTGAGTCATTTTTTGGAAGTGGTTTTTTAGTGCTCTGGGAGTCATTTCGTTGAAGGTGGATTTTAACTGCTCTGGAGTTATTTCATTGAAGCAGGTTTTTAAGTGCTCTGGGAGTCATTTCTTGCAAACAGGTTTTTAAGTGGGCTCTGAGTCATTTCTTTGGAAGTGGGGTTTTTAGTGCTCTGAGTCATTTTGTTGGAAGCAGGATTTAACTGCCTGGAGTCATTTCATTGGAAGGATTTTAAGTGCTCTGGGAGTCATTTTGTTGGAAAAGCTGGTTTTAAGTGCTCTTGAGTCATTTAGTTGAATCAGGATTTTAAGTACTTGAGTCATTTTGTTGGAAGGGTTTTAAGTGCTCTGAGTCATTTCTGTTGCATGATTTTAATTGCTCTGAGTCATTTCTTTGAAGTGGGTTTTTAGTGCTCTTAGTCATTTTGTTGGAAACGGGTTTTTAAGTGCCTCTTAGTCATTTGGCTGGAAGCGGTTTTTAAGTCCTTGAGTCATTTCGTTGAATCAGGATTTAAGTACGGAGTGATTTTGTTGGAAGCGAGTTTTAAGCGTTCTCTAGTCATTCTGTTGGAAGCACATTTGTAAGTGGTCTGGAGTCATTTCAGAAGCGGCTTTTAAGTAGTCTGAGTCATTTCTTGGAAGTGGGTTTTTTTAGTGCTCTGGAGAGTCATTTCATTGGAAGCGGATTTTAAGTCCTCTGAGTCATTTTGTTGGAAAAGGGTTTTAAGTGCTCTTGAGTCATTTGGTTGGAATCAGGTTTTTAAGTACTTGGAGTCATTTTGTTGGAAGCGGGTTTTTAAGTGCTCTGGAGTCATTTCGTTAGAATCAGGATTTTAACTGCTTGGAGTTATTTTTTAGAAGAATGTTTTTAAGTGCTCTGAGTCATTTTGTTGAAGTGGGCTTTTTAGTGCTCTGAGTCATTTTGTTGGAAACGGGTTTTAAGGCTCTTGAGTCATTTGGCTGGAAGCGGGTTTTTAAGTGCTCTGGGAGTCATTTCTTTGAATCGGGATTTTAAGTGCTCTGAGTTACTTTGTTGAAGAGGGTTTGTAATTGTTCTGGGGTCCTGTCGCCGGAACCGGTTTTAAGTGTTCGGGAGTCATTTCGCTGGAAGCGGTTTTTAACCGGTCTGTAGTCATTTCGCTGGAAGCTGGTTTTTAAGTGCTCTGAAGAATTTCGCTGGCAGGTTTTTGGCATGCTCTGAGTCATTTTTAGAAGAGAGTTTTTGGTGCTCTGGAGTCATTTCGTTGAAGCAGATTTTTAACTGCTCTGGAGTCATTATGTTGAAGCAGGTTTTTAAGTGCTCTGGAGTCATTTCTTTGAAGCAGGATTTTAACTGCTCTGGGAGTCATTTCATTGAAGCAGGTTTTTAAGTGCTCTGAGTCATTTTGTTGGAAATGGGTTTTTAAGTGCTCCAAGTCATTTCTTTTGAAGCGGATTTTTAAGTGCTCTGGAGTCACTGTTGAATTAGGATTTTAAGTGGTTGAGTCATTTTGTTGAATTGGGTTTTAAGTTTTCTAGTCATTCTGTTGGAAGCGCTTTAGGTGGTCTGAGTCATTTCGCTGAAGTGGGTTTTGGGCGGTCTGGGAGTCATTTCGCTGAATTGGGGTTTTATGGTCTGGAGTCATTTCGCTGGAAGTGGGGTTTTTAAGTCCTGGACACATTTCACAAGAAGTGGTTTTTTAAGTGCTCTGGAGTCATCTCATGGAAGAGAGTTTTTGTGCTCTGAGTAATTTTTGGAAGTGGGTTTTGCTCTGGGAGTCATTTCATTGGAAATGGGTTTTGTGCTGGAGGTCATTTCATTGGAAGAGAGTTTTTAAGTGCTCTGGAGCCAGCTTTGTTTGAAGCGGGTTTTTGGTGCTCTGAGTCATTTGGCTGGAAGGGTTTTTAAGTCCTCTGGACACATGTTGGAAGAGGGTTTTAAGTCCTCTGATTCATTTTTTGGAAGAGGGTTTTTAAGTGTTCTGTGTCCCGTCATTGGACCCGGGTTTTTGGAGTCTAGCGCCATTTCGCAGCGGTTTTTAAGTGGTCTGGAGTCACATCGCTGGAAGCGGTTTTAAGTGCCTGGACACATTTCGCTGGATTTTGTTAAGTGCTGGAGTCATTTTGTTGGAAGCGGGTTTTTAAGTGCTCTGAGCCATTTCAAGTAAATCAGGATTTTAAATACTTTGGAGGCATTTTGTTGGAAGCGGGTTTTTGCGTTCTAGTCATTCTGTTGGCGCTTTTTAAGTGGTCTGGAGTCATTTTGTTGAATTGGGTTTTTAAGTCCTCTGAGTCATTTCTGGAAGCGGGTTTATAAGTCCTCTGGATTCATTTCTTTGAAGAGTGTTTTTAAGTGTTCTGGTGTCCTGTCATGAACCGGTTTTATGGTCAGTGTCCTTTACGCTTGGAACCGGTTTTTGGTGCTCTGGAGTCATTTCTTTGGAAGAGGTGTTTTAAGTGCTCTGAGTCATTTCGCTGGAAGAGGGTTTTTAAGTGCTCTGGAGAGTCATTTCTTGAAGTGGGTTTTTAGTGCTCTGAGTCATTTCGTTGGAAGCAGGATTTAACTGCTCTGGAGTTATTTCATTGGAAGCAGGTTTTAAGTGCTCTGGAGTCATTTCTTTAAAGTGCGGTTTTAAGTGCTCTGAGTCATTTCTTTTAAGTGGTTTTTAGTGCTCTGAGTCATTTCTGAAGCAGGATTTAACTGCTCTGAGCTATTTCATTGTGCGGATTTTAAGTGCTCTGAGTCATTTTGTTGGAAAAGCGGTTTTAAGGCTCTTGAGTCATTTAGTTGAATCAGGTTTTAAGTACTCTGGAGTCATTTTGTTGGAAGTGGTTTTTAAGTGCTCTGAGTCATTTCGCAGCGCAGATTTTAACTGCTCTGAGTAAGTGGTTTTAGTGCTCTTTAGTCATTTTTGTTGGAAACGGGTTTTTGGTGCTCTTTAGTCATTTGCTTGAAGCGGGTTTTAAGTGCTCTGAGTCATTTCGTTGGGAATCAGGATTTTGCTTACTTGGAGTGATTTTGTTGGAAGAAGTTTTTTGTTCTCTAGTCATTCTGTTGGAAGCACATTTGTAAGTGGTCTGGGAGTCATTTCGCTGGAAGGGGTTTTAAGTAGTCTGGAGTCATTTCGCTGAATGGGTTTTTAAGTCCTCTGATCTATTTTTGAAGAGGGTTTTGAAGTTCTGAGTGTCCCGTCTTTTGAACCGGGTTTGCCGGTTCTGAGTCATTTCGCAGAACCGGTTTTTAAGTGGTCTGAGTCCTTGCTGAAATGGGTTTTTGGCGTTCTGGACACATTTTTGGAAGCGGTTTTTAAGTGCCTGAGTCATTTCAGGAAGCGAGTTTTATGCTCTGAGTCATTTCTTTGAAGCGGTTTTTAGTGCTCTGGACACATTTCGAAGAGGGTTTTAAGTCCTCTGACACATTTCGCTGGAAGGGTTTTAAGTCCTCTGGATCTACTTTGGAAGAGGGCTTTGCGTTCTGGTGTCCTGTCGCTGGAACCGGTTTTGGCGTGGTCTGGAGTCATTTCGCGGCTGGAAGCGGTTTTTAGGTCATTTTTGGCTCGCCAGCGGTTTTTAAGTGTCTGACGATTTTACAGCGGTTTTTAAGTGTTTCTCGAAATACTCAGCGGTTTTTGGCGTTTGAGTCATTTTTGCTGGAAACGGGTTTTCAATTGCTCTGAGTCATTTTGTTGGAAGCGGTTTTAAGGGCTCTGAGTCATTTCTTTGAAGCCTGTTTTAATTGCTCTTGAGT
>JAEOAE010000131.1:0-12703 GCA_036365155.1 Meriones psammophilus | reverse complement strand
ATTGCTTATTAATATCAGATAGAATGTGATCATGCTTTTCAATGAAGGGTCTTTGAAAAAGTGTGGTGATTTTGTTTTACATTTTCACAAATTCCTTTAAGATATTTTTTCAAGTCTGATTTGGTTGTCAGTAATTAGGCAAAACTGCATTTGAAATCTTGATTATCATGTGTCAGCCATCTGAGTACACGTCCAAGGGTGGAAGATGTTCCCCCAATGTGTTCTATTTTTACCATCGTTAATGTTAAAATGCTTAATAGTGTGCATGAATGTATGACTGTATGTATGTATATAGTTTGAATTTCCATTCTTCTTCATGTTCCCATTAGTTACTATATGGCACCTATTGTTGAAGTACTGCCTTCTGAGAGAATTATCTAGGGGTGCTAAATAATGTAACAGCAATGATATTTATTTTTTAAAGAAAAAGCATGTTGTGTGTGTGCAATATTAGTATGGGTTCTTAGGCCATGACAGATGTGTGAAGACTTGGTGAGAGCTTTGTGGGGTTTATTTTGGTCATTGGTATACGATGTTCAAAGTCAAGTTGCCAGTTTTGCGTACCACAGACATTCCCCACTAAGTTCATTGACACTCAAATAAACTTAATTGAAATATTACATCAGTAAAATATTGTCTTCTATCCAGATTATAAACCTGTTGTCATATAAGGATGGAAAAACATGAAACAATAAATAATAATAATAATAAATATTATGTACAAATTAAAATGATATAATGCTGTCATTTTTGGGGATGTGTTAGTTCATTCTTAGGAGTAAAGACTTGCTCATAACACTGTCTCAGATCTACAAGTGAATGTCAGAGAATTGTCTCAGTGGGAATAGTTGGTTGTTTCTAAGCCTGATGATTTGAGCTCAATTTCTAGGTAGCCAATATTACTCCTATAGAATTTTTCTAATATTTGTATTCTTGGGCCTTTGTATATACAAATTCACACACCAGTACATACATAAATAATTTTTAAACTTAAATAAGAGCCAGTTTTGTCACTGGCCAAAACATTCTTTGGGTTTCATGTCGAAAACTCATATATGGGATGTAAACAGATAGTAAACAGCAATAAGTTGTCCTCTCACTGGCACATACATACTCAAACATTTTTCAATACATGAAATTGAAAAAAGCAAAGGAGAAAACCCACTTACTGACAACATCAGAAATGATTTTGCAATTTTAAATAAATATAGAATTTGAAGACTTATTACTGTTTGTTCATTAGAAGGAAAATATTACCTTTGTACATCTTATTTTATTCTTTCATTCCTTGATTCAAGAATAAGTCATTAAAAATATCTTAGCTTTGCTCAGAGGTGCATCCCTGTCATCCTAGACCTGGGAGTCCATGGCAACCTAATCTTTCTGAGATTATGGTCAGCTTGGTCCACACAGTGAGCTCTCTTTTGTGTTTGTTCATTCATTTGTTTGTTTTTTAGACAGAATTTCCTTGTGTAGTCTTGGCTGTCCTAGACTTACTTTGTAGACCTGGCTTGCCTCAAATTCAAGTTTCTTCTTCCCTGAGTGCTGGGATTACAGGTGTGTGCCACCATGCCCAGCTCCAAAGACTGAGTTCTAAAACAGGCATGGCTATGTAGAAATATCATGTATTTAAATGATCCCCCAAATGTACTCAAATTATATGTTTTTTTTTTCCCCCTCAGGGAGTGTCCACAGAGCTGCGTCCTGGTACTGTTCCTGGTCCTGGTCGTGGTTCTGGTTCTCAGAGCCTAGCTCTTGGCCCAGCTATGGCCCCAAAAGTCTGCTGTCAAGCACTGGCCCTATTGGGCTTCTTTTTCTGGGGCGGAATCTCTCCCAGTAGACCACCTGCACACCATCTACACACCTGGCAGTATCTTCTATAGATGGATGCACATGCCCAACTCGCAGGAAACTCTCGACAAAAACAGGCTCCATACCCCTTGGCTCAGCCAGGACCACTGCCCAGGAATGGCTCCACCACTGTGGGCAGATGGGGAGGCCCCATCTCTCAAATACATCACTTAAGTTGAGTAAGCAACACCTTTTTAATAATAATGTGAAACCAACAACAATAACGCAACAGTGAAAAACAGCAATTTAAAAATATACAAAATAAAGAGAATCTTTTCTCTAAGGGGAGCAGGTATTGGGTGCAGCTCAGCCAGCAATGGTACCAACTATATGTCTACCAGCGAGGCCAGTGGATTGGGTGCCTCCAAGTGCACCACAGTGGAGAGAAACAGTAGCTCATCTGCCAAGTCTACAAGGAACTCTGCGTCCTCTGATGCTAAAGCCGGAGGTTGCACTGGTCCAGCTTCTGGCAAGACTAGGGGTCCCACAGCCATGTGATCCAGGAGCTCAGCATCCTCTTGGGGCTGAGCATCTGCCCCCGAAGCCAGTCTCCGTGTCTTCTGGGCCACCAAGGCCTCTTGCATGGGCAGCTCTGCAGTTGAGACCCCAAGTAGCCCACGATCTGAGCACAGAAAGGAGTGAGCCGTCGTCAGGGATAGGGGAGCAGCCTGAAGGCATACAGAATGGGGTGAGCTAGCCCAAGATGGCCTCTCCATGCCAGAGAAAGCACAGTCCCCTCTCCTACCCGCAGAACGGTCAAGCTGACAGATATCCCGTTCTGCTTCATTGGCCAGAGCTTCAGGACACTTCCCCTGTGGGACACGGAGCTGCTGGCTCACCAGGCACCTCCCCCGGGTCCACACCCTCTTCCTAATCATCCTCCTCCTTCTCCTCCTCCTCGGACTTCAGCTTATCCCGGGCTTATCCATTGCCCAGAGGATCTCCCCAGATTTGCAGCCCAACTCTTCAGTGGACTCATGGATCCTGGCATAGTCTAGCAGCCACCTCATGATGGCCAGGTCCGGGGCCCCACAGAAAAACTGGGGGAATTTCTGCAGCCACTGGGACAAGAATGATAAGATGGCCCTGTGGGTAAGAGCAGGGCAGAAGGACATGGGGTCAGGAGCCTGGCCTCACTCCAGGGCTGTGGGGCAGGGCATGGGTGTCCCCCAAGGCCCTTCCTCTCTTGTCCCTCCCTTTGCTGCTCAAAACCCAGGAGCCCTGTGGGAAACCTCTGTCCTCTACCAGCAGGCAAGGTCGCGGGGAAAATCCCTAGGGAGAGAATCCCAAAGGCGAGGCTCCTGGCCATTACTGGTCCTCAACCCTGGCCACTCCAAACAACGCTCCCCTCTCACCTCCCCCTCCACCCCAAGCCCACTCATGTCTTTGTCTGCTAATCCTCCTCACAGTCGGGCCTGAAGGATTTATACCTGTGACAGTCCACGGGGGTGTCACCCCTAAGGCCCCGTGTCCCCAACCCACCCAGACATCTAGAAGGGCAAAAAAAATCGTATTGGAGAGAAACCTTATAGATGTGTTAAGACTATTAGAATCTTCCCAGGGAGGGGTTTGGGGTGCTGGGGGTTCCATCCATAACAAACACTGCAGATGGGGTCCAGAATCCTTTACACAAACAGGGAAAGGATGCTCAGGGCATGAGAAAGGGTAGTGTGTGACACTCCCTGGGGAAGGGGAATGGCACCTGTTAGAGCTCCACCCATGCCCCAATCGCCCATGCTTGGCCATGTCACTTTAAGGGGCCAGGCCTTAAAGTCCGAGTCCCGCCTGGACTCAGACGTCCAGTTCTGTGAGGGCACAGGGTACGGGCCCTGGGAAACAGCAGAAGAAGATCTGAGGGCTGGCTAGATCCCTGGCTGTCCAGGCTGCTGTTGCTCTCCTACCTTTTCAGGATCAGGTCCAGAACCATCCAGATGATGGCAAACTTTGGATAAAGGGCCAGAAAGAAGCTGTCGTCCCTCTGCACAGCCGCGGGCAAATAGGGAATCATCTGCTCCACATAGTCCAAGCCATCATTGCTGAGCATGGGGATGCCATGCAGGAAGGCTCACTCCTTTTCGCTATGAGGTAGGACCAGGGCAGGAGGGAGGCTTTAAGTGTGCAAACCCCCAGGGGCACCAACGACCCCTTTCCCTAACCGAAGCTGGAAGCGGACATGATAAGCATTCCTCAGTGTCCCAACAGGAACACTCTCCCAGGCTGCGACCATGGTGGGTGGGGGGGTGGTGGATCAGAAAGCTTCCCTGATGCAGGGCGGCCCTCCTTACCTTGGTCTCCCAGTGGGGAACAAGCCAGAAACGTGTCAGGGTTAGAGCCACGTGTCTCCAGCAGCGGCACAGGCCACCACCGCTGTCTTCTCTGAGACCTGAGCCCCTGGAAGTCTGGAAGCAGAACAGACTCATCTCTCCACCTCCTGTGGACCTGCTGGTCTGTCCAGGCTGCTTTTGCTGCTGCTGGCCTTCTGTTACCTGGCAACCAGGGTTCTGAGTTCCACCCAGAACAATGCTGAGGAAGCATAGTCACTTCCTGGAGTCACCCTGCCAGAGCCTCCCCATCACGGGCTCTCCCTGGGGGCCATCAGCCCTGCAGGCTCTGCTGATGAAACCGTCAACCATTCTAGAGAGAAATGATGGAAAAGTTGCCTCCCATCACCACTAGAGTGCTCAGAGACACAGGACACAGTGCAAGGATGAAAAGAAATGCAGCAGAAGAAAGGGATGGCTACCAGGACTGCTCAGAGGTTAGGATCATGAGATACTCTTCCAGAGTTCTATTCCTGCCACCAGTGGCGGCGCAGAGCCAGCACACTCTGCTGGCTAGCTGATTAATTAGGAGACAGTGAAACAGGAGAATACTGGTCTCTCCCATACTAGAGAGAAAGCTTATGAATGCAACCAATGTGGCAAATCATTTTTTAATTCTCTCCTAATTCATGAACCCTTATAGATGTGTTAAAATGTGAGGCATTGCACATATCTATAGGCTTCATTGTCATAAAAGTTTCATTATGGAGAAAAAAATCTCTGAATATAATCAATGTGGGGAGGCCTCTTTATTCTTCAGTCCACTCAATAGAACTCAAACACTAGTTCAATGCCAATGACAAAAACTTATTGTCATCCAGGCACTACTGCTTGATTGGGGCCACATAACAATCCTTGGAGCTCAACTGTGACACCTACACACCCACTGAGACAGAAAATTACAGAGGTTCTGAGTTTGAAATATCAAAACTGTCTGTGCTGTCTTACAAATAATTTTTTTCTATCAATCAACGTTTAGGGATATGTGATGTCTTATGTCATTGATGATGTCAACTGATACAAAGTGTAGGTTTTACAGTAGAACGGATCATATCCATTTGTGTTTTTGTGGTTAGGAAGACATATTGTGTCCTAGGGAAGAGAAATTTTAATTTGGGACAGTCATTATGTTTAGGGGAACAGAAGCCATGGTATGGAACCATCACATTTTGTGGAACAAACAATGAATAACAAAAGCTGGTTAGCTATTGGGAAGTCTGTGGCTTTCTTATGGACTATGAACTTAAAAGAGTGCTTCAGTGTGTGTAAGCAACCCGATAAAGCCTTTGCATATCACAGTAGACTTTGAGAACCTGAAAGAATCCATTCAGAAGGATATCTCTTAGAATAAAAGATTTGTTAAGATTTGACCAACCAACTTGCATTCATTTAAGCAAGATTAATTGGGCGGGGAAATTTTAACAAGTTTCAACAATGTATTCATACATTATGACATCCATCCTTGTTTTGTTTTCAGTTGTAAGCTCATATGGACAAAAGGTCTATGAATTTATACATTGAGTAACCCTTTTAGATTTTACAATTCTCTTCAATTACATTAAATGAATCATCCAGTTGTAAAATTTATGGTGTGTATTAGTGCCTTTTCTGTGACAAAACACAATGTCTAAGCTAACTTCCAAAAGTGTTTACTTTGCGTTCCTGTTTCAGAGGGATATGGGATCACTATGAAATGGACATGAAAAGTGTCACACCTGGCAGATAAACTAGGAAGGTTGGAGCTCACATCCTCAACCTACAGCATGAAGCAGAGTGTGGGAACTACAAATGATATCCAGTTGAAAACTATCAAGCCCATCCCAAGTAACATATTTCCACGAGCAGGGCTGCATTTCTTAAACATTCCCAAATGACACCACCAACTGAGAAGGATTCATTTCTCTGACTTCAAACCTACATGTTTGATGTCTGTTACATGAAGGAATTCATGATGAAGAAAAACTCTGTAGACAAGCCTGTAGGTACCTCAACTCCTGAGCTACAGGAATAAATGGTTACATATGAAAAATATTTATGAGTAAACATATTAGTTTAGGAATTTGTTTTAATTTCCATTATGTGATAACAATATGTCTTTGTGTGTTTATGTGCCTATGCATTCTAGTCTACAGGAAGAACAGACCATTTGGTTTTCTTTAAGAAGGGATTACAGGAAGTTTTCAAAATCCCAATCTTGATCCTGGAAATGAATTTGTCTTAACTGCACAGCTATATCTCTAGTTCTGTAAATATCTTGAATCCTTTGTATATTATCTTGATGTCAAGAAGTAGAAAAGAATTCCTAGAAGAGAGCAACCCTATTTATGTAAAAGATTTAATGACGTTGGGCATAATAGATATATTCATTTTCATGAAAAGAAAGCTTTTTAAATCTGTTTTTATCATAGCCTTGAAGGAAGTAAATTATTTACCATATTCACATGATAATGTGAGGATATCACCAATTGTGATTATGGTCTGTATTTTGAAACATTGGAGTAGGTTTTGATGTTTGCTGTATGTGTAGCAAATTCATTCACAAACATTTATTAGGTAATTCTGATCTTCTTTCATAGCTGCTGTTCATCTTCTAAAGCATTTTCATTTGGTGATAGGTGTTTTTCTGCTGCAATGGATAGAATGGCATTCTGATCATCCATGTAGTCCATTCCTTATTAATATCAAACAGTGTGTGATCAGGCTCTTCAAGAAAGGGTCTCTTAGAAAGCGTGGTGCTTTTGATTTTCATGTTTTCACGAATTCATTTGAAACATTTGTTTTCAAGCTTTGTTTGGATGTCACCAATTAGTCATGGCTACAATTTAAATCTTGATTCTCATGTGCCACCCTTCAAAATGTTTCCCCAATGTGTTTTGTTTTGTCAACGTATTTTTACCAACATTAATGTTAAAATGCTTAATTGTATGTATGGATGTATGTATGCATGTATTGTTTGAAGTTCCATGCCTCCTCATGTTCCCTTATTTATTATAAGGCACATCATCTTGAAGTACTGTCTTCTAAGAGAATTAACGAGAGGTGCTAGGTATTGTAACAACAATGAGATTTATTTTTAAAAAGCATGTTTTGTGTGTGTAATGTGACTATGGGTTCTTAGGCCATGATAGAGATTTGAAGAGTGTGTGAAAGCTTTGTGGGCTTTATTTTTACCACTCTTATATGATCGTCAAGATCATGTTTCCAGTTTTGCAAAACCACAAACATTCCCCATTGAGCTCATTGATACTCAAATAAACTTAGTTGAAACTTTACATCAGTAAAATACTGTCTTATGTTCTGAGTATAAATATATTGTCGTCTAAGGATGGGATAAAATGAAATAATTTGAAAAACTGCTGTTTGCAAATGAAAATGATTTACTGCTTTTGTGTTTTGGAATGTGTTAATTCATTCTCAGGAGTAAAGATTTGTTCATAACTCTTTCTCAGAACTACAAGTGAATGTCAAAAAATTGTCTCAGTGTGTAAAGTTGGTTGTGGTTACACATGATGATTTGAGCTCAATCTCTGCGTAGCCCATATTACTCCTACAGATTTTTTTTAATATTTCTATACTTGGGCTGTTGTGTATGCAAACTCACACACCACCACATACACAAAAATAATTAAACCCAAATAAGGGCGAGTGTGTTCACTGGCTAAAAGACTACTTGGGTTTCCAGTTTAGAACTCACATAGGGGATGTAGGTAATAAACAGCAATAAGTTGTCCTCTCGCTGGCACTTACACACCATGACATAGGTGTGTACACATGCAAACACACAAAAACATTTTTAAATGGATGAAATTAACAAAGCAAAGGAAAGAATTCACTTATTGACAACATCAGAAATGATTTGGAAGTATAAATAACTAAAGAATTTGAAGAATTATTACTGTTTATTGAAAGAATAATGGTTCCTCTGTACATCTCATTTCATCCTTTCAATTCCTGGATTCAACAATAGGTCATTTTAAAAACATATCTCAGCTCGGCTCAGAAGTATATCCCTGTCAACCTAGACTGGGAGTCAGAGGCAAGCCACTCTCTCTGAGTTTGAGGTCAGCAAGGTACACAGAGTGAATTCTTTGGTTTGTTTGTTTCTTTGTTTTTTTGTTTGTGGGATTTTTTTTTTTGGAGGGGAAATTTGCTTGTGTATCCTCAGCTGTCCTGGACTCACTTTGTAGACCAATCTGGTCTTAAATTCACAGAGATCTGCCTGCCTCTTGCTCCCTGAGTGCTGGGATTACAGGTGCATGCCACCATGCCCAGCTCCACAGATTGAGTTCTAAAACATCCATGGCTATGTAAATATATACTGTCTCCAAATGATTCCAAAAAGTTAGACTGTATCTCAAATTATTAAATTTTTTTCTAATATTAGCTGACTGGTTCCAACAAAGACTTTTGTTACATTTATTTATATCAGGAGAACTGTGGCAACAAGGAAAATCAGAAGCAATGTGGAAATTCCATTTGCACAGGGGGAGAAACCTATATCTGACAAGAGGGTTAATATCCAGAATATATAGAGAACTCAAGAAGTTAAACAGCAACAAATCAAGTAATTCAATTAAAGAATGGGCTTCAGAGTTAAACAGAGAATTCTCAATGGAGGAATGGAAGAGAAACACTTAACGAAATGCTCAATGTCCTTAGTCTCAGGGAAATGCAAATCAAAACAACCCTGAGTTTTCACATTACATCCATCAGAATAGCTAATATCTAAAGCTCAAGTGACAATACATGCTGAAGAGGATTTTGAAAAGAGGAACCCTCCTCCACTCCTGGGGGATGTAAACTTGTACAATCACTTTGAAATCAATCTGGCACTTTCTCAGACAATTAGAAATAGTGCTTCCTCAAGATTCAGCTATACCACTCTTAAGCATATATCCAAAGGATGCTCAAGTATACAACAAGGACATTTGTCCAACCATGTGTGTAGCAGCTCTATTTATAATACCAACCCAGATGCCCCTCAACTGAGGAATGGATACAGAAATTGTGGTACATCTACATAATGGAATATTACTCAGCAATAAAAAGCAAGGAAAACATGAAAATAGCAGGCAAATGGTGGGAACTGGAAAAGATCATCTTGAGTGAGGTATCCCAGAAGCAGAAAGACACACAGGGTATATACTCACTCATAAGTGGATATTAGATATATAATATAGGGTAAACATACTAAAATCTGTACAACTAAAGAAACTTATGAAGGAGGAGGACTCTGGCTATGATGCTGAATCCTCATTCAGAAAGGCAAAGAGGATGGACATCATAAGAGGGAGAAAACAGGGAACATGACAGGAGCCTACCACAGAGGGAATCTGAAAGGCTCTACCCTGCAGGGTATCAGAGAAGATGCTGAGACTTGTAGCCAAATTTTGGGCAGAGTGCAGAGCAGTTCATGAAAGAAGTAGGAAATAATAAGACCTGGAGAGGACAGGTGCTCCACAAGGAGAACAAGAGAACCAAAATAATCTGGGCACAGGGGTCTTTTCTGAGACTGACACTCCAATCACGGACCATTGATGGAGATAAACTAGAAACCTGCACAGAGTTCAGTTTTCAAGTGTGTTCCATTGTAATGGAAACTGGAACTGTCTCTGACATGAACTGATTGGCCTGCTCTTTGATCACCTCCCCCTGAGGGGAAAGCAACCTTACCACACCACAGAGGAAGACAGTGAAGCTATTGTTGATAAGCCCTGATAGACAATGATCAGAGGGAGAGAGAGGAGGACCTTCCCTATCAGAGGACTTGGGGAGGCACATGTTTGGAGAAGGAGGAGGGAGAATGGGATTGTGAGAGGAGGAGGGAGGGGCCATGGAGGGATTCAAAGTGAATAAAGTGTAATTAATAAAAATTAATATAAAAAAACGGAAAAAAGACACAGAAGCGGGATATGTAAGCTCTCATTGGTCAAATGACAAAAAAATCTGACCATCAAAATGATCTGCATATCTATGTCCTCCCAAAATTCCTATGTTGAAGTCCTGAGACCCAAAGTAACAGAACTGCATGAGCTCTTTGGGAGGTACTCAGGTCTGGGAGGTGAAGCCCTTATAAATATGTTCATAACCTTATTGAAGAGATCCTATAAAATCATGTGGCCCTTTAGAACACTGAGTTTAAAGTGAGAACAGGATTGTAGACAAGTATGCCCCCAACTAGACCTTATAATTTAACTTTAGACTTTCCAGAGTTTGCGACTGTGAAAAGTAAAACCTTTGTTTATAAATCATTTTTCATTTAGCCCCAGCAGACTAAAACAAACAGTAACAGTCCAGTCCACTACAGAAGACACATAAATCATGAATCCATATTGATGTAAGTGTATGGCAAATGCATTAACATTCTGATGAATGTCAAGGTACTCATGGGGGTGCAGGGTATTAACTGAGTAGCAGAAAAGCTTGGAAAACAATGATTACAAGTAATCAAAGTGAAAGTATGTACCACCTGATAGGACACAATGTGTTACACTTTTTTGATACCCTTGTCCCAGTTTATGTATTGATTCATGAGAACACAATGCTTAGAGAGAATCTATGAAAATAACGTGGGATATTAGCCATATAGTACAGGATAATCATGGTACAACCCACAGACCTAAATAAACTAAGTAACATGAGGGTAGAAGAGAGGATACTTGAATCCCACTAAGAAGGGGACAGACAGGAAGTTGAGGGAAAGAGGAAGTGGGTGGGAGAGGAGATGAGAGGAACAGGACAGGAGATCAGGTGTGGGAAAAGTGAGGATGGGGGTGAGAGGGCTAGGAGAGAAGAGAAATTGTTGCAGCATCTCTGAAATAAAATGAAGACCTGGAATTCTGGAGGTACCTAGGAAAATATGGGGGTTTCAGCCTGGCTGAGATGCCTAGCAGCAGGGATATTGAGACTGAAGTGGACACATCTAGTAGCCAGTGGAGGGAGGAGAACACCAACCAACACACAAAACCCTCGACCCAAATTTGTCACCTACAAGATATGCAGGAATAAAAGATGGAACAGAGATTAAGGAAATGGCCAAACAATGACTGGCACAACTTAAGACCCAACCCATGGGAAAGACTCAAGTTCTGACACTATTAATAATACTCTGATATGCTTGTAGACATGGGACTAGCATAACTATCATCTGAGAGGCTTCATCCAACAGATAATGGAAACAGTTACAGAGACCCACAGCCAATCAAGCATTAGGCAGAATTTGGAAAGTCTTGTGGAAGAATTAGAGGAAAGATTTAGGGAGCTGGGAGGGGGCTAGTACACTACAAGACTTACATAGCCAGCTCACCTGGGACCATGGGGCCTCATAGAGACTGAACCACCAACAAAAGAACATGCCTGGACTATTCCTAGGACCCCTCTACATATGAAATTGATGGGCTGTTTGTCCTCAAGTGGATCCCCTAACAACTAGATCAGGAGCTGTCTCTGACTTGGGCTCCTATCTCTGTGGCCTCCCTCTGGATCCCATTTTCCTAGCAGGGCTGCCTTGTCTTGCCTCAGTGAAAGAGAAGGTACTTAATACTGATGTAACTTGATGTTCCAGGGTGGGTTGGTTGGGGGCTATCTGGGGAAAATGGGTGAGTGGGATGAGGGCAGGAATGGGAGGAGAGGAGGGAGTGGGGTTGTGAGTGGGATGTAAATGAACAAATAAATAAATTAATGAAGACAAAATACAATTGATCCACAGTCATCAAAAAGTGACAAGATCATGAAAAGATGATGGAACTATTCCATATTGAAAGAGACTAAAGAGATAAGGAAACAACACAACACTTAAATGTACCAACTTCATTGACAATTATGTGAGTAATAACATAGTCAACACAACCCAAATTAAATGTAATACTGTGTCAGTGTGAATTACCAATTTTGATACCTGCACTGTCATTATGTAAGACAAAGATCTTGTTTGTATAAAATCAACACTAAACCATTATGAGTGACAGGGCATAAGGTCAGCAACTTCCTCTCAAAATGTGCAAAAGTAAAACAGCAATTAACTGTACATACTTGGAACTATCTTCAAGTTTTTTATTATTTAAAAATTGTTGTGGGGAAGTTGCACGCTTGTCTTTAACTCCAGCACTTGGGAGGCAGAGGAAGGCAGATCTCTCTGTAGGTTCAAGGCCAGCCTGGTCTACATAGGGAAGCCCAGGACAACCAGTTCTCTGTAGAGAGAATTTGTGTCAAAACAAACAAACAAACAAACAAACAAACAAACAAACTAAATAAAATTGTTGTAAGGAGAACAATGTAACTGAAAACTGAACAAGATTAAAAACAAAGCTGATTCTCCCACTGGCAGTCTGGTTAAGACTTTGTCTGTAAGAGACTGAAAAATGAACTTACATGACATTTTGGAGCAGCAAGAAGATTCTCTAAATACAGCCCACAGTCTACTTTTGTTATTGTGTATGTGTGTGTGTGAGGGGGAGTGTTCATGATGTGGGTAAAGGATGAATACTAGTGAACACATGAGAAGGTCAGATGACAACTCTGTGCAATCATTT
>JAEOAE010000076.1:0-13052 GCA_036365155.1 Meriones psammophilus | reverse complement strand
TGGTTTCTTTATTTTCTACCAATTTCCATCTCACACAGTAAGAATTGAGCAGTAAATGGAAATCATATGGGGAAGAAAATAATTTAGGGACAAATTTCATCAAGAAAAAATATATTTATGTGTGTGTGTGTGTGTGTGTGTGTGTGTTTTGTGTGCAGTTAAGGTGAGAGCATACACCTGTAAAATGTGTAATTCATAAAAAACATAAAATTGACAACCATGATAATGGTCAAAACCAGATATGAGGTTGAATAAAGAGAAATTGATCCATTGATCCATGGGATCACCATGAGGCAAAATGCTGAAATAGTTCCATTTTAAGCGGGTAGGGCATGTGCTCAATACCAAATCAGGGTACTATGGATGTGGGGTTAAGAAGAGTAAGATGCTGAGTTGGTACTCCTCAATTCAGAGGAATGTTTCTTTTTTAATTTTATTAATTACACTTTATTCATTTTGTATCCCCCCATAAACACCTCTCTCCTCCCCTCCCGATCCCACCCTCCCTCCCCTTTCTGCATGCATGCCACTCCCCAAGTCTCCTAATAGGGGAGGTTCTCCTCTCCTTTCTCATCTTAGTCTATCAGTTCAAATCAAAAGTGGCTGCATTGTCCTCTACTGTAGCCTGGTAAGGCTGCCCCCCCCCTCAGGGGGAGGTGATCAAAGAGCAGGCCAATCAGGGAAGTCAGAGGCAGTCCCTCTTCCCATTACTATGTAATCCACTTGGACACTGAACTGCCATGGGCTACATCTGTGCAGAGGTTCTAGGTTATCTCCATGAATAGTCCTTGGTTGAAGTATGAGTCTCTGGGAAGTTCCCTGTGTTCAAATTTTCTTGTTCTGTTGCTCTCCTTGTGGAGAACCTGTCCTCTCCAGCTCTTATTATTTCCCACTTCTTACATAAAATTCAATTCACTCTGTCCAACAGTTGACCATCAGGCTCAGCAACTGCTTTGATACTCTGGAGGGCAGAGGCTTTCAGAGGCCCTCTGTGGTCGGTTCCTAGTTTGTTTCCTGTTTTCTTCTTCTGGCTTTCAGAAGCCCTCTGTAGCAGGATCCTAGGTTGTTTCCTGTTTTCTTCTTCTTCTGATGTCCATCCTCTTTGCCTTTCAGGATGGGGATTGACCATTTTAGTTAGGGTCCTCTCTTTTGCTTAGTTTCTTTAGATGCACAGATATTAGTGGGTTTGTCCTATGTTGTATGTCTATATGAGTGAGTATATACCGTGTGTGTCTTTTTTTGCTTCTGGACAACTCACTCAGGATGATCAACCATATTAACAAACAGAAAGAAAAAAAAAAAACACATGATAATCTCCCTAGATGCTGAAAAAGCATTTGACAAAATCCAACATCCATTCATGTTTAAAGTATTGGATAGATCAGGGATACAAGGCACATATCTAAACATAGTAAAGGCAATATACAGCAAACCTATAGCCAACATCAAACTGAACGGAGAGAAAATTAAAGCAATCCCACTGAAATCAAGGAAAGACAAGACTGACCACTCTCTCCATATCTCTTCAAAATAGTGCTGGAAGTCCTTGCTAGAGCAATAAGACAGTTGAAGAAGATCAAGGGGATACAAATTGGAAAAGAAGAAGTCAAATTTTCACTATTTGCAGATGATATGATAGTGTATGTGAGTGACCCCAAAAACTCTACCAAGGAACTCCTACAGCTGATAAACACCTTCAGCAAAGTGGCCAGATACAAAATTAACTCAAAAAAATCAGTAGCCCTCCTGTATACAAAAGACAAAAGCGCTGAGAAAGAAATTAGGGAAACAACACCCTTCCCAATAGCCACAAATGACATAAGGTACCTCGGAGTAACCCTAACCAAGAAAGTCAAAGACTTGTATGAAAAAAATTTCAAGTCTCTGAAGAAAGAATTAAAAGAAGATATCAGAATATAGAAAGATCTCCCATGCTCATGGCTTGGCAGAATTAACATAGTAAAAATGGCCATCTTACCAAAAGCAATCTACAGATGCAATGCAATTCCCATCAAATTACCTACCAACACAATTCTTTACAGATCTGGAAAGAAAAATTCTCAACTTCATATGGAATAACAAGAAACCAAGAATTGCTAAAACAATCCTCTACAATAAAAGATCTTCTGGAGGTATCTCCATCCCTGATCTTAAGTTGTACTATAGAGTAACAGTTTTTAAAACTGCATGGTACTGGCATAGAAACAGAATGGTGGATCAATGGAACTGAACAGAGGACCTAGAAATAAACCCACACACTTATAGACACCTGATCTTTGACAAAGATGCCAAAAGCATACAATGGAAAAAAGATTGCATCTTCAACAAATGGTGCTGGTCCAACTGGATGTCTACATGTAGAAAAATGAAAATAGATCCATACTTATCACCCTGCACAAAACTGAAGTCCAAGTGGATCAAAGACCTCAACATAAATCCAGACATATTAAATTGGCTTGAAAAAAAGTGGGGAATTCCCTAGAACTCATTGGCACAGGAGACAATTTCCTGAACACAACACCAACAGCACAGGCTCTAAGAGCAACAAACAATAAATGGGACCTCATGAAACTGAAGAGCTTCTGCAAAGCAATGGAAACTGTCATCAACAAATAGCTACTGCCTAGAGATTGGGAAAAAATCTTCACCAACCCTTTATCTGATAGAGGACTCATATCCAGTATATATAAAGAACTAAAGAAGCTGAAAAGCAGCAAACCAAGTAATCCACTTAAAAATGGGGAACAGAGCTAAACAGAGAATTCTCTGGAGAGGAATATCAAATGGCAGAGAAGCACTTAAAGAAATGCTGAACCTCATTAGCCATTAGGCTAATGCAAATAAAAACAACCGTGAGATTTCACCTTACACCCATGAGAATGGCCAAGATCAAAACCTCAAGTGACAACACATGCTGGAGAGGTTGTGGAGAAAGGGGAACCCTCCTCCCCTGCTGGTGGGAATGTAAACTTGTACAACCACTCTGGAAATCAATCTGGCGCTTTCTCAGACAACTAGGAATAGCGCTTCCCCAAGGTCCAGCCATACCACTCCTGGGCATATATCCAAAAGAGGTTCAAGTACACAAAAAGGACATTTGCTCACCCATGTTTGTAGCAACTTTATTTGTAATAGCCAGAAGCTGGAAACAGCCCAGATGCCCCTCAACTGAAGAATGGATGCAGAAACTGTATCCTCAGCAAAAATATACTCAGCAATGAAATCATGAAATTTGCAGGTAGATGGTAGGACCTGAGGAATGTTTCTTAGCTTATGCTTCCTATGCCTATGATTAGCTCAGGTGACCTCTCCTAATCTGAAATTTTTTGCAGAACTGTACACAATAGCTCATTCCTTGCAGAGTTAGCATCTCAATATTCCCATCGTATTTTTTCACTTGCCTTAAAAATATCTGAAATGATCATAAAACCAAGGGAGTGAGAGAACTGCACCTCATATGCAAGCAGAAACATTGAGACATGTGCAAGCTGATCTTTACCTTCAAATGAGGAGATACACAAACATATTTGCATCATGTTTAAGTAGGGATGACAGAAGTAGCTTTAAAATACCTATATTGAGGGGGTGACATAAAGAAACAGATGACTCTATTAAATGTAAAAGCTCAAGGTGTTGAGAAAGGTGGTGAAAAATTACAGTGTTTACACAGTAGTGAGGATGATACTTGTTTGATTGACAAATTGTCTAAATGTAAGTAATAAAATGAGAGCTTTCCTACTCACCTGATTGAGATGGAGCTAATGAGACAGCAGTGGCATTCAACTGAAGCTCTACTTTGATGAAGAAAGAGTTAAAAGCAACCACACCAAAGATCCATTCACACATTGTTGTCCATTCACACACTGTTGTATATTTCTTTCTTTACAAGACTTTCTCACCTATAAACTTCATAAGATTAACTCACTGCAGTAAGGAGTGATCTTGTAAAGCTTATTGTAAGGCATTTAAGGACTAGGATTTATATAATGAGAAAAAAAAAATGGGACCATGATTACCTGCCCCTGGGGCAGCAACCTAGCCATGCCAGAGTCCTGATGAGACCTGATAGGCTAGGGTCAGATAGTAGGGGAGGAGAACCTCCCCTATCAGTGGACTAGGGGAGAGGCAAGGAGAGAAGAGGGAGGGAAGGTGGGTCTTGAAGGAGATAAGCCAGGATACAAAGTGAATAAATTGTAATAAATAAATAGAAAAAAGAAAGAAAGGAACAAAGGAAGGAAGGAAGGAAGGAAGGAAGGAAGGAAGGAAGGAAGAAAGGAAGGAAGGAAGGAAGGGAAGGAAGGAAAGAAAAAGAAAGAAAGAAAGAAAGAAAGAAAGAAAGAAAGAAAGAAAGAGACATAGACAAAAAGAAAATTAGGACAGTATTTTTTTTTTTAATTTCTCTGGGTTAGATATATGATGGATGCATCATACTATATGCCATAGCATTGTAAACTATAAATCTTTGAAATTAACTTTTGCTGTAAAAGAGATCATTCCCATTTCTGTAGAATTTATAGGAAAATCTGCACTGTTTCCTTCTCTATAGATTTATATGGTGAAGTTTCTGAATTCTCGTAAGGAAAGCAGGAATACATATTTTATCCTGGGAGAGTAAATAAGTAAGCCTAAAAAATATAATGTGCAATGCTTTCAGCTGACAAACACATTCAGCAAAGTGGCTGGATACAAAATTATATAAAAAAAAGTAACCCTCTTTTATACAAAACAGAAATGGGCTGAGAAAGAAATTAGGGAAACAACACACTTCACAATAGCCACTAATGACCTAAAGTACCTTGGTTTAACTCTAACCAAGCAAGTCAAAGACTTGTATGAAAAAAAAAATACATCAAGTCTCTGAAGAAAGAAATAGAAGGAGCTATCAGAAGATGGAAAGATCTCTCATGGTCATGGCTTGGCAGGATTAACATGGTAAAAATGGCCATCTCATCAAAAACAATCTACAGATTCAATGCAACTCCCATCAAATTACAAACACAATTCTTTACAGAACTTGAAGGAAAAATTCTCAACTCCATATGCAATAACAAGAATCCCAATCAATTTATGTTTCAGTTTAAGATATGATAATTATTTAGAGTACATACCACAGTTGTTTATAAATAAATCATGTTCCACTGAACAATTAATTTAATTTCAAGAAGTTACTTGTTTTTAATCTAAAGATAAATGTTTGCTTATTTGCTTATGGCAAAGCAAATTAAAAGCTGTGCCTATGACAAACATTTACATGTCAGTAGCTATTGTCTTAAAAGTGTATGGACTTTCTGATAGTGTCCAAAAATGAGCAAACAGCAGTAAAAAGAATAAAACAAGGTAGCTCCAGTCTTCATAGATATTCTCATTACATCAAAATGTAAACATTCCTAATGAAAAAACCTTCAGTAATCCCAGAAGGAAAGAAACAACATAGGAAATTAAACAGACACTATAATTTCATCATTTCCAGCACAGACGATGCGATCAGTCATACTTGAATTGTGTGCATTTTATGTATGAACCATAAAAAATGATGTGGACAGCATTATTGGACATTTTTATAATATGGATGACTTTAGTAAGTCTGTAAACCAGAGGCAAACAGTGCTTATTTTTCTTCATCTGTTGGCTAGCAATGAAGAATATGAAGGCAAATGGTGATGGAGATAATAAGTTGTACATTCCCATGTTATCTAAAGAGCAGATACTATGTCTCCGGGATCCCATAGTGCTTGCTGTCCTGCATGTGTGGGATCATATACTGAAGAATCAGGGCTTCTCTGGGGAAAAGCCCTCAAGGCTCATCTAGATGAGGAGGAAACACTGAGGAAAAGGATGTCTCCTCTCTTCAAGTCTGCTGTACAGAACAAAGCTTCAAACCAGGTCACAGTGGGACCCTATAAGAGCATCAAAGGAATATTCTTAGGTCATAGTTTCCTTTTGAGTAGGGTTTTCGAAAATCTTATTTCATTTTTTTCAACATTATTTTTATGGTTTTAGTTTCTACATATATATTAATGTATATGCACCCAGTATGAACACATCCATGCACACAAGCCATCACATATCCTACCACTGTTCTTTTCATCTTGGTAGGATTAAGATTGTCACAGAAGGACAAAGATACACTGATACGCTGATAGTTTTGTTTGCCCAAGATCAGAAATGCTTAGTATAAAGCATTCTCTTTGGTTGGCAGCTCTTTAAGTTTAGTCAAAATTTTGGGTTTATCATATGGAGTATCTATAGAAATAATAACTGTAGGAAAAAATTCTCCTTGTCTAAGTTACTGACACCTTATCTCTATGAACAATGTGCAAGGTGCTAGCTGCCTGGGGTTCTACCACATGCAAGTTATATAGTCTCAGACAAGTTAATTAAATTCTAAGACCTTGACTTTTCTAGGAAAGATTATTTCAAATTTTTTCTTGCAAAGTTTGAGGATGTGTTCTATGTGAAGCACTTGTATATTACCTGCTATCTGCTAATGACTCCATAAATATTTATTATTCATCATAAATGTATCTTAAAGTAATTGTTAATACGTGATCTCATTTGATACATGCATACCTCCATAATAAAGTTACCGTCTTTCGAATTTTAAAAAAAAAAAAAAAGAATCCCAGAATTGCTAAAATAAGCCTCTACAATAAAAGATCTTCTAGAAGTATTACCACCCCTAATCTCAAGCTGTGCTATAGAGCAATAATAATAAAAACTGCATGGTGCTGGCATAGAAACAGAATGGTGGATCAATAGAATCAAATAAAAGACCCAGAAATAAACCCACACCCTTATGGACGCCTTATCTTTGACAAAGATTCCAAAACCATACAGTAGAAAAAAGATAGCATTTTCTTTTTTTATTTATTTATTTATTTATTTATTTATTCTCCATAATTTTATTTTTCTCATTAGTTACATTTTGTTAATTCTGTATCCCAGCTGTATCCCTCATTCCCTCCCCAATCCCACCCTCCCTCCCTCCTCTCCTCCCTGTCCCTTTCCAAGTCCACTAATAGGGAGGACCTCCTCCCCCTTTCATATGACTCAAGCGCTTTTGTCAGGTATTTTCGGACTGGCTGCAAAGTCCTCCTCTGTGGCCTAACAGTATTGCTCCTCCCTTGGGAGGTGGGGAGGTCAAAGAGCCAGTCATTGAGTTCATGTTAGAAATAGTCCTTCTTCCCCTTACTGTGGGAAACCAATTGATTACTGAGCTATCACGGGTCACATCTGAGCAGAGGTTCTAGATTTTATCCTCTCATGGACTTTGGTTGAGTGTCCAAAAAGATAGCATTTTCAACAAGTGGTGCTGGTCTAACTGGATACGTACATGCAGAAAAAGGAAAATAGATCCATATTTATCACCCTGCACAAAACTAAAGTCCAAGTGGATCAAAGATCTCAACATAAAACCAGACATACTAAATCGGCTAGAAGAAAAAGTGGGGAAGAACCTAGAACTCATTGGTCCAGGAGGCAACTTCCTGAACATAACACCAACAGCACAGGTTCTAAGAGCAAGAATCAATAATTGGACCTCATGAAACTGAAAACCTTCTGGAAAGGAATGGTCAGTGTCATCAGAACAGAGTGACAGCATACAGATTAGGAAAGGATCTTCAACAACCCCATATCTGACAGAGGGTAATATCCAGAATATATAAAGAACTCAGGAAGTTAAACAGCAACAAACAGCCATTCTGATACCCTACTTTATATAAATAGATGGTATTAATAGGTACCAAGACTTTACAAAACATCTGTAATTCCTTCCATTTCAGTCATTGCATTCATGCTCACATCACTACAGAACGCATTATGAAAGTTTCACATAAAAATTCTTGCTAAATTAAATTTATGATCAAACAATTTTTGTTTGAAAGATTGCGGAGGGAAAATGGGCAAATGCAAGATCTTAAGTGTTTCATCCAGACATGTAATGATCCACTCCACCCACTACCACCCCTGGCAGGAATGTTGTGGGTATTTCGCCTGTCCCTGTAGTGTTTCAAGGCTTTGGAAGTGAGATCTGGTAGTCTTTTTCATTCTTTGTGTCCATGATCTCTAGAAATATCAGGGCTAAGCTAATCTCTCTCTTGTTGCTTATGTTCCAAATGCAATCTTTTGTGCTGACCCATGTTTAGCTACATTTCTCACCCTCTTTATAGACTTTATAGTTCCAGTGTTTTGTGATTGAAGCCAGTCTTCTAAACATCAGGCAGAATTAACTAGTTCCTGAGAACCTTGAGCCGATATTATACAACACCAAGCACTTAGCACTGATAGTTTATGGCTGTGTTCTAAGTTGTGTTCTGGTTTCAAAGCACCTGAGGGTTTATAATTTAATTATAGACCACTGTCCACTTATCTATCTGTCTCTTCCTTTCAAAGAAAAATGTGCTAGTCCAGTCTTCAGCATCCATGTGTGAAAATACCATTACGGTAATATCAGGGCACCAGAACTTGGTACTAAATTTGTAAATCTGTGTTCTGCAAGTCCAGTAATGTACTGTACTGTACCAGTACAGTTTCTGCTAAAAAATTTTGGCTTTTACAAAGAAATAAATACACGTCCACACAAATGGAAGTTAGAAATTGTATTTCCTTTCTCAGATACAGATCTCACAAGATGCATGACTCCCTTTCTCTCCTGCACCCTCCCTCTTTTCCTCCCTCATGTCTCTCAGATAAGACACACTGACACATTGGAAATGACAGAGGGTGATAAGGGATGATAATAGAGTATGAATATTTCATTACTATCCATCAATCAACAGAATGCTAGCATAACCCTGTATACCATGCCTCTTCCACAGTTGCCTCTATTAAATATCAATTCACAATAACTGTCTGGACCACATAGAGACTTAACTTCTACTTTTATTGCTCATAAAAACTGACCCAACAAATTAGTTAAAATGAGAAATCAATGGATTAAAATGAAATCAGTCCAAGCATATCTTGAAAATAACAATACACCTATTACAGAAAATTTTATAAAATTTCTTATAGTCTAGGAACAAGGCAAGAACATTGAAAATGTGGGGCATAAACCTAGAAGTCAGAGCCAACATAATAATTGAGTGGTCATAAACGAAGACGAGAAATATTGGGTGAAATGCTGTAAAAGTCTCATTTTTGTAGAAAGAAGGAGATTTGAACATTTCTTAGTCAACCTAATCAAAGCAAAACTTTTTACAGTAAGAAATTGAGAGTAGCAAGTTTGCAAGCCATGACAATAATTCAAGAAAGATAGTGAGGTGCAAAACACCAGGAAGATAGAGGGGTGTAGATCATTAGCAAATTGTCTCTATACTTTACATGACAATTGCACAGTAATTGAAACTGTACAGAACTCAAAAGACACTTGAAGACTTGAACTATACATTTTTTAATTGATTTTATTGATTATTTTCATTTGATTGTACAATGGTGAATACAGTTGAACATCAAATATATCACCTTTGGATGGGACTAATAACTAATGTCTATGTGTTTTCAGAACACTTTATTCCTCTCCATTTAATAATTTTTGATACTGGTAAACATCGAGTTTTTTAAGATGTAAGATTATGTATATATTTTCCTTTAAGTAATTAAGAAAACATTCAATGTGTAAAAATAGAAGCATTTCAAAATTAAAGAAATAAAACAGTACACTGTGATCAAACTAAAAGAAGTTAAATACCCTAAAAACATTTTCTGTTTTGTTTTTAACATTCATAATATTAACATTGAACATGAAAATCATAGAATAAAACACATATAGGTTCTAAAAAGTCCATTTTAATTAAAAATATTCTTTGTATACTTCTATAAAACGAAATGTGAGCCTGAGAGGTCCAAAGTTTAAAATTAGAGTCTTATTTCAGAATGAATAATAGATGCTTGAACAAGACCAAACAATCTGTTGCATGAGAGAAAAACATCTAATAACAAAGATAGACATTACTTGAGAATAAAGGGCTGGAAGATGGTTTTCCAAGCAAATGGACCAAAGGAGCAAGAAGGAATAGCCATTCAAATATCGAATAAAATAGAATTTCAACCAAACTTAATCAAAAGAGATGGGGAAAGGCACTTCACATTCATCAAAGGAAAATTCCACCAAGAAGATGTTACAATCCTGAACATCTACATCCCAAATGCAAGGGCCCCACGTTTGTAAAATAAACTTTTATAAAACTTACCCCACACATAGATCCCCATACATTAAGTAGTGGGAGACATTAATACCCCACTTTCAAAAAAGGACAGGTCAATAAAACAGAAATTAAACATAAAAACAATGACTCTAACCGAGGTCATGAATCAAATGGACCTAACAGACATCTACAAAAGCATTCACCCTAACACAAAAAATTTACCTTTGTCTCAGTACCTCATGGAACCTTCTCCAAAATAGACCATATGGTTGGTCAGAAATCAAACCTCAACAGATACAAGAAGATTGAAATAATCTCTTGTATCCTGTCTGAGCAACATGAACTAAAGCTGGACCTCAATAACAACGGGAAAAGCAAAAAGCCTACACAAACATGGAAACTGAATAACTCACTACTCAATGACAGCTAGGTTAGGGAAGAAATAAGGAAAGAAATTGAAGACTTCCTAGAATTCAATGAAAATGAAGGCACAACATACCTAAACTTATGGAACACAATGAAAACAATACTAACAGGAAAGCCCATTGCACTAAATGCCTTCAAGAAGAAATTTGAAACATCTCATATGAGCAACTTAATAGCTCACCTGAAAGCCCTGAGGGGGGGGGGAGAAGAGGCAGACACACCAAAGAGGAGTAGACAGCTGGAAAACTCAATATCATGGCAGAATTCAATACATTGGAAATAAATAAAAAATTTCAAAGAATCAGTGAAACCAAGAGCTGGTTCTTTGAGAAATTCAACAAGATAAGATAGACAAGCTGTTAGAAAAGTAACTAAAAGGCAGAGAGAAACTATCCAAATCAGCAAAATCAGAAATGAAAAAGGGGACATAACTATAGACAATGAGGAAATCCAAACAATCATTACATCTTACTACAAAAGCCTATATGCCACAAAATTTGAAAATCTAAAGGAAATGGACACTTTTCTTGATAGATTCCATCTACCAAAATTAAGTCAAGATCAGGTACAATGATTGAATAGTCTGATATCCCCCAAGGAAATAGAAGCAATCATTAAAAATTTCCCTTCCAAAATGAGCACAGGGCAAGATGATTTCAGCGCAGAATTCTAAAAGACCCTCAGAGAAGAGCTAACTCCAATTCTCTTCAAATTATGCCACAAATAAGAAACAATAGGAACATTATCAAATTCATTCTATGAGGCCACAGTCACCTTGATACCTAAACGAAACAAAGACCAAACAAAAGAGAGAACTTCAGACCTATTTCTCTTATGAACATTGATGCAAAATTACTCAACAAAATACGTGCAAACAGAATCCAAGAACACATAAAAGATATCAGCCAACATGACCATGTAAGCTTCGTCCCAGGCATGCAAGGGTGGTTCAATATATGAAAATCCATCAATGTAATCCACCATATAAACAAACTGAAGGAGAAAAACCACATGATCATCTCTTTACATGCCAAAAAAGCATTTGACAAAATCCAACACCCAGTCATGTTTAAATTCTTAGAGAGATCAGGGATACAAGGCACATACCTAAACATAGTAAAGGCAATATACAACAAGCCTATAGCCAACATCAAATTCAATGGAGAGAACCTTAACTCAATCCCACTGAAATCAGGGACAAGGCAAGGCTGTCCGCATATCTCTTCAACATAGTACTTGAAGTCCTACATAAAGCAATAAGACAACTAAAGGAGATCAAGGGGATACACATCAGAAAGGAAGAAGCCAAAGTATCACTATTAGCAGATGATATAATAGCGCCCAGCATGAGCCTAATTATAGTATACATGAGTGAGGCCAAAAATTCAACCAGAAAACTCTTTCAGCTGATAAACACCTTCAGCAACGTGACTGTATATAAAATCAACTCAAAAAAAAATTAGAAGACCTCCTGTATACCAAAGACAAAAGGGCCAAGAAAGAATTTAGGGAAACAACACCCTTCAAAATAGCCACTAATAACATAAAGTACCTTGGTGTTACTCTAACTAAGCAAATGAAAATACTGTTTGAATAAAAACTTCAATTCTCTGAAGAAAGAAATTGAAGAAGATATCAGAAGATGGAATGATCTCCCATGCTCATGGATCAGTAGGATTAACATAGTGAAAATGGCCATTCTGCCAAAAGCAATCTACAGATTCAATGCAATTCCCATCAAAATAACAACACAATTCTTTACAGACCTTGAAAGAAAAATTCTCAACTTAATATGAAAAACAAAAAACCCAGATTTGTGGTAAGGATACTTCCAACAACAGATTGTCTGGAGGTATCTCCATCCCTGATCTCAAGCTGTACTACAGAGCAATAGTAATAAAAACTGTGAGGTACAGCCATGGAAACAGAAAGGAGGATCAATGGAAACGAATAAAGGACACAGAAATAAATCCACACACCTATGAATACTAGCTTTTTTACAAAGAAGCCAAAACCATTCAATAGAAAAAAGAGAGCATCTTCAGCAAATGGTGCTGGTCCAACTAGATGTCTACATGCAGAAAAATGAAAACAGATCCATATTTATCATCACTCAGAAGACTAAAGTCCAAGTGGATTAAACACCTCAATATAAAATCAGACACATTAAATTGGTTAGAAGAAAAAGTGAGGAAGAGCCTATAACTCATTGGCACAGGAATCAACTTTCTGAACAGAACACCACAGTACAGGCTCTAAGAGCAACAATCAACAAATGGGACCTCATGAAACTGAAATGCTTCTGTAAAGCAAAATATACTGTTGTCAGAACAACACGAAAGCCTACAGACTGGGAAAGGATCTTCACCAACCCTATATTTGACAGAGGGCTAATATCTAGAATATATAAAGAAATAAAGAATTTAAAAATCAACAAATCAAATAATTTAATGAAAAAAGGGGGAAAAGAGCTAAACA
>JAEOAE010001616.1:0-13204 GCA_036365155.1 Meriones psammophilus | reverse complement strand
TCTCTCTGTCCTAGAACTCCTTCCATCTTTGCTCCCCAGTGTGGGGATTCCAGGCGTCCACCACCCTCCCTGCGCCTTCTTTGTTCTCACTGTCAGGGGAATGCAAGCTGAGTACGGTTTTCTCCGACCCTCGTGAGAACAAACCTCAGTAAATACCCCAAAAGGGCTGCTGTAATATTTTTCAAGCAGAGTTGCAAACATTCACATATCCACTTCCAGTTTGAAGATGATGTATGACTCATGTTTCTAACAGTCGTCATGTGAACCTTTGTGCATGACGGGCCTGGAGAACAATGACCTGGGTTTACATCTGTCGGTGTTCTCTAGTCTTCTTCTTTTGCATGTGTGTGCGTGTGTGGCATGTTCACGTGTAGATGCATGTTCAGATGTGTAGGCACACGTGTGTGCAGCTGCATTATACTCGTGTGCATGTACATGTGGGAGCCCTCGCCAGTGACTCTCCACTTTATGTATTGAGCCTGGCTCTCTCCCTGAGCCTGGGGCGCGGCTTCTCAGCTTGCCTGGCTAGACACCTTGCTGCAGAGATTGCCTGGTTCCTCCTCCCTGTCACTGGAATCACGGGAGGACACCGCACCCACTCGGCTCTGACAGGGGTCCTACACCGAACTTCAACAGTGCGCTTCAAGTTTGCTTGACATGGGCTTCACCCATTGAACCGTCTTCCAGGCCCATCCGGTGTTTTCGGCACATTTTAAATTTGGGATGGGGGGATTGTGAAGTAAAAAAATTGGGATTATGAGGCTGGGCCTCATGTGTGTTAGGCCTCTTCTCTTCCGCTGAGTTACATCTCTAGCCTCAAGATAATTTCTATATAGCATTTAGCTTGTTCAGTTCAGTTCAGTTCAGTTTGATATAGGATCTCATGCAGCCCAGTCTGGCCTCAAGTTTGCTATGAAGCCCAGGCTCACCTTGAACTCCTCATTCCTCCTGTCCCCACCTCCGGGAAAGTGTTGTGATTACATGTGTGCACTACCATACCTTATGTTGGTTTTGAGATAAAGTCCTCCTACACAACCCTGGGTGACCTGGTAGTGTAGAGTAGCCTTAAACTTCTGGCCATCCTCCTGCCTCAGCCTTCTGAGTACTGGAATTACAAGTTTGCACCCAGTCTTTTGTCTCCCTTGTTTTATTTTGATCATTTCTCATGACAGAGGAGCCTCTAAAAGCACTAAATAGTTGGTGGGATTGTAAAAAAAAATAAAAAGTGCAAACAATACAGAAAAATAGGACAATGTTCCTAAAAGAAAATTTAGGGTTGGAAATGCCACCACAAGCCTTTAATTCCAGCATTCAGGAGGCAGAGGCAAGCCAGTCTCTCTATGAGTTCAAGGCCAGCCTGGTCTATATAGTGAGGTCCAGAAGACAGAGCCTGTCTGAAAAAAAAAAAAAAAAAAAAAAAAGAAAAAGAAAGAAAAAGAGAAAGGAAAAGATATGACCAAGTAATCCTGCTGGGTATATACGAATGAAAATTGAAAGCATAGTTTCTAAGAGTTAGTGTTGGACCCATGTTCATGGCAACACTAATCACAATAGCCAAGAGGCAGAAGTAACCAAGATGCCCAACAAGAGATCAGAGAGTAATAATACTACAATGAAACTACCATGAAACACCATGTGTCCTGAAGAAGGAAAGGAGTTGGACTAGAGAGATGCCTCCGTGGTTAAGAGTGTATTCTGCCCTAGTCCAGGACCCAAGTTCTCCTCCCGGTTCCCACAGGAGTGGATATGGAATTCTAATCCAGGGGATCCAGCTCCTCAGGCCTTCTCTGGCACCTGTATTCATGTTCCCACACAGGATACACGTACATACACATAATTAAACATAATAAAAATAAATCTTTAAAAAAGGAAGGGAATTCTGGTACATGCTATAACATGGGTGAATCTTGAAGGCATTATGCTAAGAGAAACCATTAATTAAAAAAACAATAACAACAACAACAACAAAAAAAAAAACGAGGTCTTTAATCCCAGCACTCAGGAGGCAAAAGGAGGTAATCTCTGAGTTTGAGGCCAGCGTGGTCTCCATAGTGAGTTCCAGGCCAAGCAGAGCCATCTGTGTCAAGAAAAGAGAGAAAGCTAAAACGAGGGCTCCAATCTAAAGCAGAGGTTTGAAGGTCAGGGAATGCAGCTCAGGTCAAAGGAGGGGGACGGCAGAGGAATCACTCTAGAGGGTACTAAGACAATGTAGAGAAGATGGCCAGCCAGGGGGGAGACGGGCTCACCTCTGCTGCCGGTCCTCGCTGCCAGCATCGGATGGGTTAATTCTCCCAGAAAGAAGTGTACCCTACAGTGAGCGGCAGACCTGCGCTTGGATGGACACAGCCTTGGGGGAACGGAGGCAAGAGGATCACCCTAAGTTCAAGACCAGCCTCATCTGCATGCCAAGTTGAAATGCCGACTCAATTAAATCAACAGCAAGGCTATAAAGATGACTCAGAGTTTAAGAGCACTGGCTGCTCTTCCAAAGGTCGTGAGTTTCAATTCCCAGCAACCACATGGTGGCTCTCAACCATCTATAGTGAGATCTGGTGACCTCTGCTGTCGTGCTGGCGTACATACGGACAGAACACTATAAATAATAAATCTTTTTAGAGAAGGAGAAGAAAGAAAGAAACCAACAGCAAATAAAAGAAAAAAAAAAAAACTACACAGACTCTAGAAAGAAAGGCATGCAGTTCAGATTTATGATTGTTTTCATAGATTGCCAGAGACCCTGGCTATAATGTGAAGGAGACAGGCAGTGCCATGTCTGAAAGAAAGGGGATTCCATGGCCCTGAAGCCACACAAGTGTTTGGACACAGGGATCGCCTCTCTAAGTTGGGCACTGCCTCCCTCGGGGCTTATGAAACCGTATTATTCTCTTTACCATCTTGAATTCATCACCGTTACATAAAGCGAACGTATGTGCCCTCCCCTTCCCCTGACCCCCGCCGGTAAGCCTTTAGGTTCTAAACGAATTGAAATGCATCCGCTTGGATGCATTAGGCGTGGGAGGGCCGTGACATGACTATTCTATAAAGGCTGTTTGTCTCAAGCCCTCCGGGAAAGTGAAAAGAAGGGTTGTCACAAGGCTCGGCCGATGAGGAGGCCCGCCGAGGAAGCCTGGCGACTTGAGTTTCAGGCCCCCAAACTCAACTGGATGCAAAAAGAGAACTGAGCCGACGGAGCTGTCTCCTAACCTCCACACACACACCATGGCATCCGTGCTTGGAAACACATAGTAAAACACAAGTAATAAATAGAGGATGAAAAAAAAGGGTCCAGCAGTTCTTACAAAGGTGTGTTGTAAAATATATGTATGCAACCAGAAAAAACTAAATAAATACTATCCTATTAACTACATTAAACACTGTGTATTGATACCCTCCCTTGCTGGTGCACTGTTTGAGGGATTGTTTTGTTGAGACAGGATTTCTCTGTGTAGCCCTGGCTGTCCTGGAATTCACTCTCTAGACTAGGCTGGCCTCGAACTCACAGAGATCTGCCTGCGTCTGCCTCCTGAGCACGGGGATTAAAGGTGTGTGCCACCATGCCCAGGAGTAGATTGCACTTAAAAAAAAAAAAAAAAAAAAAAAAAAACTAATCATCTTTAATTTTGAAAAGAGCAATTATAAATAAAAACCCCTTTGGGATCCTAGCTAATTATTTGAGATAGTTTTTCATGTAGTGAAGGCTGGCCTCGAACTTGCTCTGTGGGAGAGGATGACCTTGAAGTTATGACTCTCCTGCCTCCACACCCTTGGTCATGAGACTAGGTCGCCCACTGGCTGTCTGTGGTGCTGAGGACTAAACCCGAAACTTCATGCATGCTAGGCAAGCTCTCCACCAAGTGAGGGACATGTTTTACTTCAGACCTCAATACGTTCTAAATGTGTTTGTTTGGGATTTTTACGAGAACCCAATGAGGCATCCTATAGCCGCAGGCTGGCCTCAAACTCAACCAAGGAGCCAACGATAACCTTGAGCTTCTGATTTTTCTGTTTTTACCTTCCAGGGTGCCAAGATAATCATGTATCACCAGGCCTGGCTTATGTGGTGCTGGGGTCAAACGGGGGGCTTGAGTTAGGTAAGCACTTTACCAGCTGAGCTACATCCCCTCCCCCTTGACAGTTGTTAAGACTTGGTTACCAGATCCTCAGATGAAAACAAAGAAGGTAGGTGTAGTGGCACAGGCCTGTATTCCCAGCCCTGGGGCCTTGGAGGCAGGAGGATCATAACATTTGAGGCCAGTTTAGGCGACAAAATGCTGTCTCAGAAGCAACAAAACCAGAGGGTGGGGAGGGAGAAGAATGAAGAGAAAGAGAAGAGGAAGGAGGAGGAGGAGACAGGGTGTGACATTTCTGAGCTTCTGCCCAGGGTCTTTGTGAATCCTCCTGGCACTGCTTGCCCAGCCCCCACACTTGGACCATTTTTGGACACCTGCTGCACACACAGCCTCACCCTCCTGCCGTGTCCAACCCTCTTCTGCTAGGATGCCTTTTTGTTTTGATGAACACGCTTGACACAGTGTCTTCCAAACACATGTCCATTAACAACTGTCTTCGCACGGTAGGCTGCCACATAACTTCGGCCTGTCCTCACGAACAGCGTTAGACCCACAGGCCAATTCCTTGCCATGCTGGTGCCAAATTACTTTTTCTGGCCGGAAGTCCGGTTCCCAGATTTCTGTCACAGCCTTAACCTTATTAAATCCAAATGTGACCACATTTAGTCAGAGGTCAATACGTTCTTCTTGGTGCTCCCTACTGTGGGATGATTGACAGCTCCCTGTCAAACTGAGCTAGCCTCACCCTTATCCCTGGTCAAGTCCAGAGTGTAAGCTGCATCAAGCCGAGGTCACTTGGAGGTTTCCTGCCAACAAGAAAGAATGAATATATATGTGTGTGTTTCTAGTCAGGTTTTCTCTGTGTAGCAGCCTTGGCTGTCTTGGACTCACTTTTGTTGATCAAGCTGGTTCCAACTCACAGAGATCTACCTGCCTCTGCCTCCAGGGTACTGGTATTATAGGCGTGTGCCACCGCGCCAGGACAAGAATATATATTTTTATTTTATGTGTATGAATATTATTTTGCCTGCCTGTACGTCTGTGCATCACATGCATGTCTAGTGCCCATGGAGGCCAGAAGAGGGCACCCGATCCCCCGGAACTGGACTTACAAGCTGTTGTAACCTGCCATGTAGGTGCTGGGAATCCTACCTTGGTCCCCTGAAAGAGCAGCCAGTGTAAATAAAAGTTGTTGTTTTTTTAAGAATGCCAACACTCAGCAGCCCCTGTGTTTCTTTTTCCCTTTAACACAGAGTCTTTGGTAATCCAAACTAGACTTTTAAAAGTAGCTCAGGCAGGCCTTACATTGCTATTCTCTTGCCTCTTGTCACCCAAGTGCTGACATTACAGATGTGGGTAAATATACCCTGAAAATAGCTTTTCTGTATTAAAATACATTATAATAACATCAAGGAAGCTGAGCCTAGGGCCACTTACCTATGATCCCAGCACTTGGGAGGCAGAAGGAGTAGGAATCCAAGAATAGCCATGGTTACCTAGCAAGTTGGTGAGCAGCCTGGGCCAAAACCAAACCAAACCAAACCAAAACAAAACAAAAGCAAATAACATGAGGGCTCCAGAAATATTTACCTGGAGCCACAAAGGTCCTTTAATTTTAATTATAGGAAATTTCACTGTTTTTTTTTTTTTAAGTTTATTTATTTATTTATTTATTATGTATACAATGTTCTGTCTGCATGTACACCTGCACACCAGAAGAGGGCACCAGATCTCATTATAGATGGTTATGAGCCACCATGTGATTGCTGGGAATTGAACTCAGGACCTTTGGAAGAACAGCCAGTGCTTTTAACTTCTGAGCCATTTCTCCAGCCCAATTTCACTGTTTTCAATGAAAGTATGTGATACAAAACAAGGGAATCTGGTTCAATTCCCTGCACCGCCATGGTGGCTCACAACCATCTACAACTCCAGTCCCAGGGGATACCTTCTTCTGACGCCACCTTTCAAAGGCACCAGGCACATGTGGTGCCCAGGCATACATACAGGAAACACACACACACACACACACACACTGTTTTGTTTTGTTTTTTGTGTTGAGACAGTTTTCTCTCTTTGAGGAGCCAATACCCGTGCTTTGGGGTGTATCTTACTCCCTTCTGAATGCCTCTCTTATAGCCCTTATCCATAAGCCCTACATTTAAAATAAAATGCCCAAGTCTGTTGGCTGTTGTCGTCCCCTTTTAAACATGTAGAGGGCCAGAGATACAGCTCAGCTGTCAGAGGACACCACAAGCGTTTGCGAAGCCTCGGGCTCGGTCTCCAGCAATGAAAACCAGGCATGGTGAGGCACGCATGTGATCCCAGCCTGAGGAGGCAGGGGCGGTAGCCTCAGAAGTGAGTCGTCCTCGGATGCATAGCCGTAGCTGCACGAGGGCCTGTTGACTTTGGCAGGGGGAGGGGAGATTTTACTTCCAGACCCCATGTGGGATGGCTCTCAACCACTCCAATCTCAGGGTGAGCTAAACCTTCTGGCCCATGAGGGCACCTGTACTCTTGTGCTCAGGCACACATATACACATAATTTAAAATAACAGAAACCTTTAATTACACACAAGCCAGACAACAATGAAATGAGCTGCGAGCTAAAGCATTCAGAGTTTGAATGAGCGCAAGGGGACAGACAGAGGCACTGCCCACCTCCGTGGACGGCACCCACAGAAACCCCTGTGTTGTCATACTTTTAAAAAACTCTTCTACCTTACCATATTTCTCAGAGTGAACGTGCTGGCTATTTTAAGCTCCGAGGCTGCACTGGGCATATTTCCATATCTAGAACCTCTGGCAGCTGCTGGGAAAGCTAACAGAGTTGATCTCTTAACCTGAGGCTGCTTCTCCGGCAGCTCAGTTAACTGACCTGATGGGGCCATCGGACACAGCCCAAATCTGTGAGCTAAATAAGATGTCTTTATGGATACTCACCTTTAGATACTTCTTCTAAAAGGCCGATCTCTGTATGTGTGAGAGTTAGCATGTGCACATGTGTGCAGGTACTAGTGTGTGGGGGGGGGTGCTGTTGGTCACTACTGGGAGCAAGTGCTCTTGACCCCAAAGCCGTCTCTCCATCTCACACTCAGACATTCTGGGACAACGACAGAAAGTGGACCAGGACCAAGATCTGAGGCAAAATTTCTCTGTGCCTGTCTTCCTCTGAGGCTCCGGGCTTTCTTGTTCTCTGTGGCTCTGTTTCGTAATGCGCTCGCTCTCTGCCGTCGACTGCTGAACACTCGTGGAATACAAAAGGCTGCCCCGGCCTATAGCGTGTCAGCTCCCGGCTCCCCGTGATGGGGTCAACGGTCTGAGAGAATGAATTTTAGGCTCCTGGGAAAGAGAACTTGGCTGGCCCAACTTGGCGGAGTATCTGCTCTGGCCCGTTTATGGATGGAGACTATTTTCTTGAAACGGGCTTTTTTGTCTTTTACCTTTTCAGCCTGCACAGCCCTCTGGTCCTGCTGGCTCCCAGCCTGCCCGGAGGCTGTGGGAACTTGACACCGAAAGTGTGCGGAGCAGGGCTGGGCGGCGGTGTGGAGAATTCCGGCTCTCCTTGACTTAGGAAAGAGTAACAGTTCAGTTAAGCCAGAGCTGATTTGGGGAGGAGCTGACCGGGGCTCCACTTCACCTTTACCGTTCCCTCTATATGCGGCTGCTGCAGCGTGGAAGTGGCTCATCCCCCCAAAGCTTCATATGCTGGAGGCTCCGAATTGAATGTGGCAGCGTTGGGGTGTTGGGACTTTAAGAGGCGTTAGGCCTGTGAGATGGCTGCTCTGCTAAAGGCGCTGGCCACCAAGCCTGATGACCTGAGTTTAGTCCCCAGGGTCCAACTGGCAGAAGAAAAGAACCAACTCCCTCCGGCTGTCCTCTTACATGTGTGCATTGAGGCACACAGCCACAAAGAAAGAAAGAAAGAAAGAAAGAAAGAAAGAAAGAAAGAAAGAAAGAAAGAAAGAAAGAAAGAAAGAAAGAAAGAAAGAAAGAAAGAAAGAAAGAAAGAAAGAAAGAAAGAAAGGCGTGTAATAAGGGGGGGGCAGGCTGGAGAGATGGCTCAGAGGTTAAGAGCACTGGCTCTTCTTCCAAAGGTCCTGAGCTCAGTTCCCAGCCACCACATGGTGGTTCATCTGTAGTTCATCTGTAGTGAGATCTGCTGCCCTCTTCTGTCCTGCTGACACACATGCAGGCAGAACACTGAATAAATAATAAATATATTATATATATAAAGGGGAAGGCCCAATGGAAAGGCTTAAGGAATTGAAGTGGCACCATAATGAATGGATTAATCACACACACACACACACACACACACACACACACACACACACTTTTTGACAAGGTCTTGCTATGTAGGCCAGAATGACTGGAAAATTGCCACCCTACTGTCTCAGCCTCTTAATGCTGACATCACTATGCACAGCTTTAATATGAGTTTTACACAGTCAGTTGTACCTCCTAGGAGCGATTTAGTTCTTTTTTATTTTTATTTTTTAATTTTGGATGTCAGCGCTGGGATGAAAGCCATGCACCATCACTTTCAACTTTTTTTTTCCCCCCAAAGAGGAAAAGTCCCAGCACAACCCTGATGTAGAAAAATGAAGTCTTGGGAGGCCCAGTGTGGTGTTTCTGGACTGTAGTTCCAAAACTCAGGAGGACCAGAAGTTCAAGGGCATCCTTGACTACTTAGCAAGTTCAAAGCCAGCCTGGGCTTCATAAGACCCTATCTATAGAAGCAGAAGAGGAGGAGGAAAAAGAACAGGAGGAAGGAGAGGAGGGGGAGGAGAAGAGGAGGGAGAAGAAATAAGCAGGAAAAAGAAAGGAAAACCAAAATTTTCTTTTTTCTTTTTCTTTTTCTTTTTTTTTTTTTAAACAGGGTTTCACTGTGTAGCCTTGGCTGTCCTGGAACTTGCTCTGTAGACCAGGCTGTCCTCGAACTCACAGAGATCTCCTACTGCTGCCTTCAACTGCTAGGGTTAAAGGCGTGTGCCATGGCCACCGCACTGCCGCCCCTCCCCCATTTTTATTTTATATGTATAAATGTTTGAACTACATGTGTATGCAGCACATGTGTGCAGTGCCAGCAGAGTCCAGAAGAAGGTGCTGGGTCTCTTGGAACTGGAGTAACAGACAACTGTGGGTCCTCTGCAGGAGCAGCAGGCACTCCAGGCACTCTCCACTGCTCTTCTCAACTAGAACTTGAAAGTAAAGTGAATCTACAAAGGAGGGAGCGATGGGGCGGGGCTGACACGGGCTCTCCTAGCATCTGGGCCTGACTGAGCCTTCATGGGCAGCAAGGCATGGACATAGCCCTCCCCACCTTCGAACCTTGGTCTCCTCAGCTGCACAGTGGAGCATCTCCCACTCAACCTGAAGGGGTGTGTTAAAGGTCCCGAGGGTCAGGGAGAATTCAGGGACCCGGCACAGAATAGACACAAGGGATGTAAGCGTCCTTCCCAGCCACACATCATCGTTTCATCCCCAACAGCATCCTAAGAGACGAGTCCAGCCGAGAAGGAAACAGAAAGGCTTGCTCTTTCCTGTGGACCCCTGGACTTTCCCACAGTCACACACTCCTTCATTTCTCCGAAATTCAGCCACTCTGTAGTTGGGGATGGGAAATGGGAAGACACGAGGTAGAAAGGCCTGTCCCCAGGGACTCAGCTCAACCCAGCCGTGCTCAGATGCTATTTGGTCATGAGCCAGAGTTGCTATTTAGAAAAACACATCCGTTCTGAGCTCCACTACCTCAAGGAAATGCAGTAAGACTTAAAAAGTGACAGTAAAATGACTCATGAGCTAGAGAACAGGACTTCTGAGGAAAACTACGGAGTCCAGACTAGTGAGGGTAAGGAAGCTAAGGTCAGAGGGAACAATGGGACTGCCGAGAACCCACACTCAAGTGGACGGCTGGCTGCATGTCTGGGTCCCAGCGCCCGTGAGGCCGAGATAAGAGAATTGCTACTAGTTCAGGCATGAGGCTCAGGCAGGAGGATTGCTATGAGTTCAGAGAGAGCTTGGCATACATAACAAAATGCTGTTTCCAAAAAAAGGGTCCCATAGATTTGAGGGTATGGCTCATGTGTGTGCGCGCACACACACACACACACGCACACACACACACACACAAACACACACAAACACACACGAACACACACAAGGTGTTGCAGAAGACATGATAGGTCTATGCAGTAGATTTGAAGGAACGCATGGCAGGAAATTAGATGGATCTTGGCAAGTCTCTTGAGGCAGGAGCCTGAAACAGGCGGTCCTTGCCTGCGTGTATACATGGGTGTCAGTCACCTGCATGGAGGCCAGAAAGGAGTTGATCCTCTGGAACTAGAGTTGCAGATCAAAGAAGCCAAGGAGAATGTCAACAGCCAAGACAGGGAAAAGGGCAAGAATTCCATTCAGAGAAACTTGCAGCTTCTCTGGGGCAGTTTGTAGTCTATAACAGAATCGTGTGGATGGAGTTGTTAAAATAGACTTCTGGAAGCCAGGCACTCAGGGAGGCAGAGACAGGTGGATCTCTGTGAGTTCGAGGCCAGCCTGGTCTACAAAGTGAGTCCAGGACAGCCAAGGCTACAGAAAAACCCTGTCTCAAAAAACCAAAATTCTTGAGCCCAGTCCCAGAATTCCCAAGTCAGTATAGGACCAAGTGTAATGCATTTCTAGCAAGTTTCCAGATGCTGCTGCTCCGTGATCCATATGAAAAGGCCTGCTCTAGGGGAAGAACCATCAAAAGACTCAGGACCTCATGCCCCCACCCGCAAGTGTCTCTACTCACAGCTCCAAAGTGCTAAGAAATTCTAGCTGACCCAGGACCGAGTCACTTCTTTGGCCAGAGAAATGAAATCCTGCCACTGGCAGCCTTGTGGGTATTAAATGGGCAGGGAGGGAAGGTGACCAAAGGAAGGAGTGCGGGACACACAAACCTAGAAGTCCTCAAAGCTGGACCTGAACACGCTTTCTCCGTCTGGAGCAAGGTCTTCTCCAGCAATTGCTCTCAGGGTCAGAAGTTCTAGAAGAAGCCGGGTGGTGGTGGCACACACCTTTAATCCCAGTCCCTGAAAGGCAGATGTAGGCAGATCCCTGAGGTAGAGGCCAGCCTGGTCTACAGGGAGTTCCAGGACAACCAGGGCTACACAGAGAAACAAACCGTTCTAAAAGAGAGTATGGAGTGTGGTGGGGTTGCTGTAGACTCCTACAGGCCAGTATCTCTATTCAAACTTTATTCAGTTTCCTGTCTAAGAGAGGAGACTCCTGCCATGGCTGCTTTGGTGAATGCAGAAGCATAGAGGATTCAGGACACTGCAGCGGGTCCCCTTTGGACCCGCTGGGCCTCTAAAATGGACAGCGTGTCATTATGAATCTCAATCTGAGGGAGGCTGGCGGGACAAGATTGCTGTGTCAATTACCTCTGCCTCACTGTGGCATACCGGAAGGAAACAACCTGAAGAAGGAAAAGGTTTCTTTTAGCTCGTAGTACAGGAGGTTACGTCAGCAGTTGCTTGTCCTCATGGGCTCGGTGGCAGGAACTGGTGACATAAAAGTTTCTTTGCTCCACAGCAGGCAAGAAACAAAGCAAAAAGCCTGAAGGACCTACAAAGCCATGGCCCGGGGCCTCCTTCCTCTAACCAGGCCCCACCTGCTTCTGTTTCCCCAAACTCCTCAAATACTACCACTGCCTGAGAACCAAGTCTAGAGTAGGTTGAGCCTGTGGGGACTTTTCACATCCAAATCACAGCACTGATTGTCCCTTAAAAGCTCATACGTCTCTGGGCTGGAGACATGGCTAAATGGTTAAGAGCACTGGCTGCTCTTCCGTAGGTCCCCGAGTTCAATTTCCAGTGACTACATGGCAGCTCACATCTATAATGAGATCTGATGCCCTCTTCTGGCATGCAGGTGTACATGCAGAGAGAGCACTCATACATTTTTTAAAAAAAGGGACAGGGGGAGAAAAGAAAAAAAAAAAAAAACATCTCATTCGTACGTGATCCTGTAAGATAGGAAAAACTTCCTTCTCCCTCCCTAGGTCCTGAGGCTAGCCCAAGGATTAAACTAAATTAAAGGACAGGAATGAAATTAAATTGAAGAACAGGAAAGCTAGGCTTGGTGGCATATACCTGGATACCAACACTTCAGAGATGGAGACAGGAGAATCAGGAATTCAGAGCCAGTCTGAGCTACATGAGACCCTATTTTAAGCAAAAAGAAAAAAAAATGATTCAAATTTATTTACACACACATGGGAGAAGTCATGAAGCCCAAAAGCGAATATAGTTTATTGATTCTTTTTTTTTTTTTTTTTTTTGAGACAGGATCTCATGTGTCCCAGACTAACCTCAAACTCATTATATGTAGCCAGGAATGGTTTTGAACTTCCGATTCCTCTCCCTCCACCTCCTGAATGCCAGGACTGCAGTGTGCACTGTCATACCAACTTCTATTTGATGCTGGGGATTGGACCCAGGGCTTTGTATGTGCTGCTCAAGCACTGTGTTAACTGAGCTACAGTCTCAGCCCTCACCCATCCATTCATTCCTTTCTTTCTCTCTTCCTACTTTCTTTCTTTCTTTCTGTTTGTTTCAGACAAGTTCTCACTAAGTAGCCCAGGCTGGCCTCAGATGCACGGTCCTGCCTCGTCTCCCAAGTACCGAGATCATAGGTTCATATAGTTTTAATACAACTGATACTAAACTATAGGACTACAGCAAGACAAAGAGAGCACTGTGGATAATGATTAAGACATGATTTTCTCAGTAGGTGAGAGACTGATGGAACACAAGGTTGGTCTGCAGAAGTGTCTTTGGTGTCGGCCCTCCATGTCTGCTGGTCCCTGGTACCAGCTGGGACCCCTCAGAGAGAGTTTCATGGAAGGCAGGAAGGGGGAACTCAGCTTTTCTTGAATTTGCTGTAGCTCAAGTGCCTTCAGCTCCCAATAGTGACTTTTCTAAAATGACACGTTTTCGGGCTGGATCACTTCTGTTGCTCTTGACAAGGACCCGGGCTCCATTCCCAGCACCCACATCAGGCGGTTCACAACCACCTCTAACTCCTGGCCTGCCACAGGCATCCACAGGCATGTACATACATTCATACATTCACACAAACACATAACTTTA